>VXAL01015894.1:0-14050 GCA_013399475.1 Chauna torquata | reverse complement strand
GGCGGGGACGCGCAGCGCCGAGCGCAACCCAGGACGCAGCGGCCGGGGGCGGTGGCGGCCGCGGCCTCCCCGAGGAGCCGTGCCCGTCGCTGGGGCTTTACCCGGGCAGCCCCCTGGGAAGGCAGCGGCTTTGGCCTTTGTGATTTAGTTTGCAAAGCCCAAACCACCACCGTTAATCCCGCAGCCGCTGGGCACTGGGTACCTTCACGCCTCGCATGTGCCCATCTCACCGCGTGCAGGACGCGTGGCACGAAGACCCCGGGCGGCTGCAGCCAGAGCCGGAGCTGCCACCGTGCCGCGTCCCTCGCCGCCCTCCTCCTTGGTCATCCCTCTGCTCCTCACGTTCTTCACTCTCCTAAAGCCACCCCCATGCGATGCTCAGCTGCGGTGCAAAGCACCCTCGCTGCCGTGCCTTGCTGCGTCCTTCGGGTTCTTCTCTGGGGTGGGACACGTCCCCACCCCAAAGACTGCTGAGCACGGCAGAGCCCCCAGTCTGTCGCCTTCCTACTCTAAACGCTGTCCGAAAAAGCTGTCCTGGCAAAAAAGCCCTGCGTGGTGACACAACCTGTTCTAGGAAAACAATTCCCCTTTTTTTCCTGGCATGGCTTGAGGCAATTTCCTGAACTGAATAAGCGATAACAGCAAAAGGACGTTTCGCCACCCGGAGAGCACCAGTGGCAGCTGTGTCGGGTCTGAGGATGCCCTTTGCCTTCCCAACCAGACACCTGCGGCAATTAATCCTGTGAGCAGAGACCAAGCCTCATGGTCAGCCTCAAATCACCACTCTGGAAGCCCCGGGACGTCCCCCGTGATTTCGTTTCCTTGCTTTAAATGTGCGCTCACGTAACGCGCGCCCGCGCAGCACCAACCCGCACGAGCGTCGCGTCCGCGGCTTTAATGCTTTTGATTTGTGGTTGAGACAAACCCTCATGGGGAAGGTGATGGCTCCGTCCCTCCTCTCTCTGTGATGTGCCAGAAAATTCGCTCTGCTCATTAAACGTGTTCCTTAGCTTTCCTGTGCCGCGTTCATCAAGGCTCGCCTGCCCTACTTTCCCCGGAGGAGTCTTTAGCCGGCTAAAGGATTAGCGGGTCTCCAGCACCACATGGGAGCAAGGCTGAGGGAGTGGGGAGGGAAAAGGCTTCTTTGTACGCATTTTTGTGAGCCCTGGGAGATGCTTGGTGCATGAATGAGGCCAGGGAGGTGGGGGGTGTTTGGCCCCCCCCAGGCTGTGCAACTCTCGGGTACCCCAGACTTCTCCCAGACCTCTGAACACCACGGGCCCGCAGGGACAAGGCTTCTAGGGGGTCCTGGTCCCCAAATGTAAGTGCTAATAAATGTGTGGGAGCGTGCGGACAGGCAGCACCCAGACTAACAGCTATCGGTGGTGGTATCCAGCTCCTGCTCAGTGAAAATTATTATTTTTATTAATGATGCTCTGAAAATGGGTGAGAAACAGAGCATGTTGCAAACACACATTGCAGTCCCACTGCTGTGCTGGGAAATCCTGTGTAGGCATCTCCATTGCATAAAAGGCAATGGAAGCAGCTGGGGAGGAAAACCATAAATTCATAGATGTGGGGCTCTAGGGCAGATGCTGTCTCCTGACCTAGCAAAGGGTCAGGCAAGTTGCTCCTCTCTGACAGATGGAGATTTCTGAAGAAGCAGGGGCAAAGTCATTCTTTTCTCCTTTTGTTCGCAGTCCCGGGGCTCGCATACAGCATGGGGCATGGGACTTTCAATCCATGCAGAAGGGAGTTTTAACAACCAGGATCTGTGCGAACGCGTTATCACTTTCTCCTGCTGATGATATTCATATCCCCGCAGGACCGCAGCGAATGACCCTGTTGTGTAATGACTAGAGCACTCCCAGGATATCGAGCATCCAACTGCCGAAGAGCTAAATAGTGTCAGGAGGAGTGAGGCTGTAATGTGTTGGCTGCAGAACCTCCTGGGAAGGGGATTTATCCTGGGCTGATTTCCCTGAGGCAAGTGTCTCCCACACCTCCCTTACCCCTGGTAAGCGGTTGGGCGAAAGGTGGGAGAAGAGGATGGCTCCTTGCTGGTCCTGTGAATAAGGCTCTTCACTTCCATCGCTCATTCAAATGGGCACAGCAGAAGTAAAATATCCAATTTTCTTTGTCATGAGCAGCTTAATTGGTTCTGAACTGAATATTGGGTGTGCATGGGGGGGAATTGATTTAGCAGGAGAAAGCAAAGCTATTTCTTATTAGTTGGGATCAAAATCACTTTCTTCTCCCCCTGCCTGGGAATTGTTGCCGTAAGTTTTGAAGAGCAGTAAGCGGCAGCCACAGGAGTGTCCTAGGATGTGCGTGCGTGGAGTTTTAATGCTGGCTGGGGGTGCCTGGGCTGTACGGGCGGGGGAGAGCCAAAATAACTTGTGCCATGTTATTAATTGGCAGTTTCGTAGACTTGCACCAGATTTTGGCTTCGAGTACAATTTGGCCGATTTGCCTTTTTTGTTTTGTTGTGCTGCTCAGTGACAGCATACCCGCAGCCTGCATGGTCGGTGGCGGCTCGGTGTGGTGCCTCTGGCCGTCCCCGTCCTGCGTTTCGCTGCCGCTGGACGAAAGCACGGAGCTCAGCCCTTCTCACCAGCCCGGTGCCTCGCCTTCTGGGGCACTCAAACGCTCCTGGGTCGGGTACCAGTGCCTGGTGCACGACACCTTCCTGACTGAACGATGCTCGCAGGATCCAAACGCTGCCGCAGCACAGAGCCACGCACCAGCCCTGTGTCACCCCCGTGTCACCGGTGGGCGTGAGGCACCCATGTGGCACCGCTGAGACGGGCAGAAACATGCGCAGTGAGGACGGGACAAGGCAGTCCTTGCAGATGCAGGCTGGATAACAACAACAAAAAAAAAAACCCAAGCAACAGTCCGTATTTCCAGCCACTGGGTGAGGTTTTGCTCGGAGGACTCGCAGTGCTGGAAGGGTGACGAAAGGCTTTTTGCAGCCGTGGGCTGCACGTCGTGCCAGGAGGTGCTGCAGCCTTGGCCTGGTTTTGGGGGGCAGCGACATTTCCAGGCCGGGGGTCCGCAGCGCCCGGTGCCGTTTCTCTCGCTGTCACTGGAGGGAGCTGCCTCACCCGTCATTTGGCCTCCGAGACGCTACCACAAGCTGCATTTAATGTGCTTACTAAAAATGAAGGAGCCGGAGGATTCGAGGGAGGTTTCAGACGAAAACGGAGACCCAGGACGGGTTTCGCCTGCAAAGGGTCCGGTCACAGAAACTGGTGAATGCGGTGCCCCAGGCTGCGAGCTGTGGGGTGGCAGCCGCGGCCGCGGGGCCTGCAGGGCAGAGCAGGCCGAGACCAAGGCGCAGAAGAAGAGAGCGGCCGATGGAGGCCGGGGCTGGGCAGGATCTGAGGCGTTTGGCCGTGCCCGGTACCGGCCGGCGTGGTCCTGCGGCCCCTTCTTGTCGGTGCTGGAGACCAAACGCACCGCTGGGGAGCAAACCCGCGTTCTGCCAAAAAGCTGGCAACCCCTGAGTGTGGCGTAGCTGCTGCACCAATTTATATTTCATGCGTAAACCCCACCTCAGTCTAATCGCTTCAGCATCCAGACCAAAACATGGCACTCTGGTGTCTGCTGATGCACCCAGGGACTAAACAAGCTCTGGATTAAGCAAATGGAGCATTAAAAATGTGTTCCTGAATGCAAGAGGGAGCGGATACATAGCACAGGGCAGTGTAATGGGCTCCTCGTGCAGTTGTGCTTGGGGCTATCATTAACCCCAGGATTTTCCCCAGGGAAGGGGGACGAGGACAGGAGCTGGGCAAGGCAGGACACGTGTAGGTGCATCAGGTATTTGTGCAGCTGCTCCACGGGACTTCCCAAGCTATGTTTCTTCTTCTCTCTCCCTTCTAGAGTGAGCAATTTTTTTAATTTATTTTTTTCTGCTTTTCTGTTTTCTGCTTTTGTGTTTCAGGTGTGTTGCTGTTTCCTCTAGCTCCAAGATCAGCCCGGATAGGCCATGTGTCTGGGATCACGTGCACCGCTAGTTTCCTGATGAGCAGATCATCAGGGCTTCCACTAGATCCCCAGATCCCTTCACATGTAACAATTGACCAGAACCTGCAATAGATACTTATGGAGACTATGCACGTCTGGTATGAACAAGTCAAAGGTTATCATTTACTGGGGCTTTTCCTGGTCAGATCTGACTTTAATCCTTCCAAGTAACTCAGACCACAGCCTCTGCTCTTGTTCAAGGTGTTGGCGAGTGCTTGCATAGCACAGGGTTTTCCAGCCAGCTGCAAGGAGTATCTCCCCAGTGCAAAGGTCTGCCATCAGGGAATAAGAAAAGCCAGCTCACCAGGGCTTGATTTCCAGCAGAAAAATGTAGAAGCCCATAAGCTTCAAGCAGACTGAAAACTATGGCTGGGGTTATAGCAGGGGCTGATGTCTCAGAGGTCCACAAGCCTATTGCAAATTGTTTAGACCAAGAAGGAAGATTTGTGCTCACATCAAGCACCCAACAAGCAAAGTTTCTGAATGCAGAGGCCTTGCACAGTTCCCACACGACTTCTGCTGGTAAACCATAAGGCAAATAATCCAGGCAGGGCAGTTACAGGCTTGTTTTTATTAAAAGACATCTTCAGAAAAGATATTTTAGTACAAAAAAAAAGTTTAAAATACACAAACTACAGTTGTTGTTTTCCAGCACCGACATTTATAAATTACACCACATTGTTATTAACATTGCATTTAAATACAGAAACAAATTAAAACAGGAAACTCATCGAAAAGATCCAACATCCTACAAATGACTATTTACAATATTTAGCAGCTAGGAGCACTAGCACAGTAGTCAATATGACTTCAATAGGGCAGGATGCTTGGGAAGCCCCAAGACGGCAGCTTGGCCCGTAACAGTTTGGGGGGACCTGTTTCGCCCACCTCTCCCGACACCCACCCCGAAGGCAGAAGCTCCGCTGTGCTTCGGGACGCGTGCCCGGCCAGGCGGTGCAGCTCTTGCAGAGCAGCCCTGCTGTCCCCTGGCATTCTGGGGCACGCAGAAAGGACTGCAAAGGATGGGGAGTCTTTCTGGAGAAGGCAGACCTCCAGGCTGTAACAGGATCTACAGCGGGCAGCAAGGCGGGTGCTGTGCGGGGACAGCCGCTGCTCCGTTCCCCTTGCTGTCCCGGTGCACGTCCCACCGCCGCAGCAGCGCTGTGGGCTCCAGGCTGAGGCCAGGACCCAGCCTCCAGCATCCCCCCACCACCACCTGTGGCATCTCACCCATCATTTCCTGGAGCTGCAAGTGTTTTCCCCAGCCCCTGGCAAATTCCAGCACAGCCAGAAATTGTGGTGGCTTTGAAGCTTTGGGGCCAGGAAAGCCGAGGGAGCCCAAAGTCCCCTTCTCCAAAAGGAGCCCTGCATCCTCCCAGTGACACCCGTATTCCCAGCGGGTTGAAGTCACTGGAGCGGGGCTGCACAGCAGAAGCGAGATCGAGCTGCCAGAGGCTCCTGCCCCACGGGGCTGCGGAGGGGGAAGAGGGGGACACTCACAGGGGGGTGCGTACGACTGCATTTGGGAACAATGGGGAGAGGTGGGACGCAGCAAGGCTCAGTACCCAACGGCTCGGAGCAGGGTAGCAAAACACTCCCCATGCCTCCCTTTCCTCCAGCTCATCAAAACCAGCATGGAAGTGTTCAGGCAGGATAGAAAGCACCAGACAACTTTAACCCGCTGCAGTGGCACAAGGCGGGCTGGAAGACCCCCGGGCATGCTCTGGAGGTCGATCTCCGTGCCGGCAGCTCCTCTCCTGCTTTGGGAGCTCCCATCCGGGGGCTTCAATGACATGGAGCTGTTTTACTTACAGTGAGGAGCTGTGCTATGCCACAGCCCCTGCTTGCTAAAGGGCTGCTAGCAAAGAGAAATGGTCCTCGGGGGCCTTCCCGGGGAGAGTGGGCTTATGTTCTGTAAACACCAAGTGATGGAGCTCACGTCTGTGCTCCGCAGAGAAGGTCAAGTCTCAAATGGCAGCTTTAGGGCTCTGCTTCCAGCGCTGTGGGTTGGATTTTCATGGTGGTGGACTTCAGAGGGTAGTACCTGCCTTTCCATGTCTTCCAGAAGATGCCCTGCTTGCGCTCGTGCCTCTGGCGAGGGATGGAGCGGAAGTACTTCCCGTTGAGGTTGGCATGGCCACAGGTGCTGAACCACCAGCCACCTACCAGGGCAATGCAGAGGCAGGTTTAAACCACAGCACTTCCAGCCAGAACACAAAACCAGCTTCAAGGCAGCTGCTGCCCCCATCTTCCCCACACTCCAGGGCTTTGGGAACTTACAAGAAGACCTTGTACACGTTTGAGGAGTCCCATGCACTGGAAATCTTTGCACAGATCCGGTATGAGTTCAGAAAGTGTCTGCACATCTCTGCTGCTCTTTTTTGCATGCAATAAGACCTCACCAAACCCATGCAGCAGCCCCATCTCAGGCCTGGGTCTGGCCTCTGCTTTACTTGAACGGCTGCCAAGCAAGGTGGCAGCCAGCAAAGCTGTTACGAGGACAGATGCTTGGGCCAAGACCTGAACCATGAGCTCCCCATGGCTTCAGCTTCCCTCCCTGTTCCCCGCCACACTCCTCCCAAGGATCCCTCCCGCAGGTCTCAAACGCAGGGAACAAAGTGGGCTCAGCACCAAAGGGGTCTAATCCAGCCGGCCACTGTCCCAGCCCGCTTACAGACACCGGTGAGGGCAGAAGGGAAAGTGCACGTCCCTGGGAAGGAAGAGCCTGTACTGACCTGAGAGGTGCTTGGCACAGTTTGTGTCAGCTTTGAGATCATGGTCACGATCCCGAGTGGAGAAGGGCAGCTGCCTGAAGTCCCCAATGGCATTTTCCAGTTCTCCAGACAGAGGTCCCAGCAGGTTGAGTGTGTAGGCTGTGCTCTCTCCACCAAGGCTGAATTCAAACTGAACCGCCTGGGAATTTCCCTCCCAGTCTTCCAGCTCGATCAGGAGGTTGTACCTTCCCTCCTGGACAAGGTGATGGATCTTCTCCAGGCCCAGCCAGAAGTCACCTGAAAGAAGAAATTTTGCCTCAGTCACAGGGACACAAGCATGCTGTGCAAAGCAGCCACAGGCTGCAGAGGCAAACGGGACCCTGGACGGGACAAGCCAGGACACTGCAGCATTTGAGTCGCTATGTGCCACGTGCATGACAAGTCAGAAAGACCAAGGACTCCTCCTGTGCCAGCAGTGTCCTCTCCCTCCCCACCACAACACTGTGCTCTGGCATGTGGAGATCTCCAGGGGCCAGCGAGGTGGGGAATAAGTTGTCCTAGGTTAAGATATCACGTATCCTGCGATAAGAAGATAGATGTCATCATCTACCTACCATGAAGGTCTCCAAAGCCATTCTTGTAGGCATCCCAAAGCTGGTCAAAGTCCACAGAGCCATCTGTACGCCTCTGGATCACTGTCCAGCCGCCTTCTGCTGGAGGTGAAAGACAGTTGTTTCAGGGCTACCGTTTGCAAGACCACCGTGCAAAGAACTGCGAGACGCGCGGCATCTCCACGTTACCTGCAGTCATGTCACAGTAGACTTTGAAGGGCTGAGAACCCAAGGGCTGCACTTGGAAGACGCCGCTGCTTTGCTGCCCGGCCAGGAAGAGCTGCTGGCAGTCCTCCGGGAGCTCTGCGGGAAGCAGAAGGCGCCTGAGAAGATGGCCCCGTGTCCCACCACCCCAGCAGGCTGCTCCTACCACGACCCCAGCAGGCGCAGCCCTCGCCAGGAGCCCGCCAGCTGCGCGCACTGAAGGCTGCGGCGCTGGACGTGTGCTGGAGACAACGGCCCCTGGCTCCCTGGCGCTTCAACGCTAGTGACCCAACGTCTTCCCATTTATCCAAACGCAGCTGTTTGGGCTCCTGTCCAAGGCAGAAGCTGGGCATCAGGCCAGGCGGTGGTGGCCCAGGGCTGGGGAACACGGCTCCCCGGTGAGGGCAGAGACCCGACGTGCTTCCCAGCTCCCTCCAGGGTTCAGGACGGGGCAACGACAAGGCAACCACCTGCGAGGGGAAAGCCTCCCCATCTCACCACCATACTGGAGTGTTCTCCAAGGCCTTTGGGGTGGAAAGAAAGTCCTGATGGCCCTGAGCACCCAGCATGCGGCTCCTCGCTCCCAGCAGAGCCCGATGCTGGTGCCAGCAGGCAGGGAGCCTGCCTGGGGTGACCCTGGCACCCCGAGATGCACTGAGCAAGGCGGGTGGGCACTGGGAGCCCCGGCTCATCGCTCCAGCGGTGCGCACGGGGTAAGGCCACCCCCAGCACTGGGCTCCCACCTCTCCTTCCATCCCTGGGGGACTTTGCCCCCGTCTGCCAGCGAAGCACCGTTTCAACAGCGCCGATAAAAGTCCAGCCAGGAACCACCACCCGCAGCACTTGGGGCGGAAAAAAACCTGTTACAAAACCCAAGTCGAAAGGCCGCGGGAGGATGTGCGGGGACTTCAGCCTCCGCGCGGCCGCGGGGTGCCGGCGCAGTCAAGGGGCTCTTTGTCTGCAGGGACAGGTGCCCCCTGCCCCCTGGCCCCATCACCCCCAGACAAAGGCGCTCTGTTCCCCTGCGGCGCGGGCAGCTCCCAGGCAAGCGTGGGGTGGATTCGGGTGGCTCACAGCTGCTGCCGGCGTGACCCCAACGCAGGCGGCTGGGGAGACCCAAACACCGGCATCCCCCTCTCCCTGCACCCCAGGCAGTGCCGGCTGCCCCTGCAGTCCCCATTGGGGTCCCCCCTGCAGTAGCAGCCCCCGGGGGTCTGGGCGGGGAGAGCGACCTCCCTGCACAGCCATGGGGCTTCGTTTGGGGCCAAAATGGGGAAACGGGGCCTTTGGGCTGCTGAAAGGGAGAGCAGCCCCCGCAGGGCATCGCCCCAGCCCCAGCCCCATCTCTGGCCCCATCCCCATCGGGGCGACGGAGCCAGAGCTGGAGGAAAGGTCAGCGGGGGGGCCGGGGGACGGCAACGTGACACCCGCCGCCACCTTTCACCCACTTCCAGCCCCTCGTCCCCCCGCCGCCCCCCCTGCCGTGAACTTTCCCCTCCTTGGCAGCCCCCCTCCCGCACCCACCACGGCGGCTGGCGCTGCCGTTAGCATCCCTCGCACCCCCAGCTGACGCCCAGGCGGGACCGGGTGCCACCAAGGCCACCGGTTCACCCACGGGACAAGCGGGTGGCCCCCAGCCCATGCCCACGTGGACAGGGGGTGAGCGTTTTGCACAAAGGATCAAAACACAAAGCACCAGGCGTGCTGGGGAGACCCAGTGCATCACCCATGTGCTTGCTTCCTGGCCGAAAGCAGCCAGCGAAGCCAAAGGGGGCTCGGGGGAAGGAAGCCCCCCCGGGGGTGGTCCCTCGCCCCCCGCCCCGCAGCCGCAGTGACCCCAGCTCACACAGAGGCGGCAGGGATGTCCCGGAGGCTGCCGGCAGCAGCGAGCCCGCGGGCACCGCCTGCCCTCGGCGCGCTCCTCGCCTCCTCTCCCACCTCACCTGCCGGCCCTGGCAGATGCTCAGGTGCGCCACGCGGCCCCCGCGCGCAGCAGTCAGCCCCGTCCCAGCTGTTTTTTTCACTGGGCTCTGGCCAAACTCATCGCACTCTTATCTATTCTGTTTTCCTGGTGCAACGGGGACTTTCAAGCAGCTGAATGAGATGCAGCTGCTTGAACAGCCTCAGCTCAATCTTTGTTTGAGGAACACGCTCGTTAGTTCCAGTTTGTGTTGCACATCCGTATGGCACCAGCAGAACAACAAGACCTCCCGGCTGCTCTGGATGTTTTCCTTTCCCTCCCCCTTTATGCAGCCAAACAAGACTTCAAACCATCAAGGCTTGCTGGAGCAGCCCCAGGCATGGCACCGTATTTACCCAACAGGATCTCCAGGCACGACGGAGGTCACCAAGCTGTGACAAACACGGGTCCCAGCGGATGGCAGGGCGTGCCTGGCTGCGCCCGCTCCCCCCCCCCNCCCCCCCCCCCCGAAATGTCTGCGTCGCCTGCCCCTCACCCTCCCCAGCTCGATTATTTCGGAGTCCCAGCGCCGCGGGGAGAGCGGGGCTTTACCTTTCGCCTACTCGGCCGGCTGCCAGAGAGCGCAGGCTCTGCCTAAAGACGCGATCCTTTTTCTGCAAGTGATTAAACCTTTCACTCTCGAGGCTGCTTCAAGCCTTCAACTTTCACATGCTTGGCGTGCTGCCATCTCTGGCCTGAAAACTTGTGTTCACTGGATGCGAATAAAAGGGTCTTTCTGAAAAGGCTGCTGGTGGAGTTCATTGCTGCTCCCCGGGGCCGTGCCGGCATCGTGGGTCGGCGTGACAATAGGCAGGGAGCAGCCGCAGGCACCGGGCTAAGCTATCGCCTGCTCTGAGAGCAGCCAGCAAGCCTCCCAGGCAGGGGGCACGGGGCTGGCCGGCCAAATATTGCCTGCTGTAGGATTTGCCAGAAAACTCACTCGACTTGGTAATGAAAGGAAGCCAATTTGTTTTCTGTCAGTGATATCAACAACAGGGACTAGGCAAGCGAAGGGGGAGCTCACGGCTCGGCCAGGCGGGGAGGAAGCGCCGATCGATGCCGCCGGGATGCCCCGCGCGCTGGGGACACGCTGCGGATGCGCGGGGTCTCCCGTCAGCTGATGGGAGCCAGGGATCGCGCGGTGCTGAGCGCTGCACCCTCGCCTTGCAGTGTCCCCGGGGCTGTGGGTCCTCGCTGCGCCCCACGGCACTTCGCAAGGGCTGCTGCAGCCAGCACCCCCCAGCCAGCGCAGAGCTGGCGGCACAGCCTGCGTTCGACACCAGTAAATAGCACAGACCCTAACGCATCTCCTTGCACCCCGCTTTCAGCGTAACCCAGACCTGAGAGGAGAGCAGGAGTCGCTGCTGAGGGCAAGTCACGAAGCAAAGAGCTGGGAGAAAACTGGAGGAAAGTGGTTTTGAGACAGTCCTCCAGCGCGACGGTACCGCTCTGAGCGAGGGGAACCTCGCACAGCCCCGCTGCGGGCTGGCCGGCCCCGCCGAGCCAGGTGCCAGGGGTTTGGAGCACCGTGTCCCATCTCTCCTCATCTGCATGGATTCTTTGTTCCGCTCGCTCAGTGTTCAGGCGCACCGGTGACAGCTCTGGGCTCCACACACAAATTCTCATATACTTTCCCACAGCTATCCCTGAGTTAAGCCCTAGGCAGGACTTCTCCGTGGATCCTCACCCTGCTCGGTTTCTGTTTGGCTCAAACTGGACATCCCTAGACAGCTGCACAGACGCTTCCCCAGCCAGCAGAGCCAGCGCTGTGATTTAGCTGACACGACACGAGAGCAGCTGCTCCCGGCCACTGAACCCTGCGGGATCACAGGTTCCTGTCCGGGAGGGAGGCTGCAGGACACAGCGCAGCAGGGACGGCCACCGAGACACCCGCTCCGGGCTGCTCCGCTGCCCTGCGGGAGCTCCTCCATCCCTACCGAAAGAGTGGATGCTCCAGGCAGAGCCAGGGCTCTGGATACAACACCCACCCGCCTGCTCTGGCACGCGTTTCCCAGGGCTGCGAGTCTCCAGCGCCTCCGCTCCCAGGCGATTGCTGCAGCTCAGCACCATCCTCTAAGGATAGTGTGAGCTGAGGCACTTGTCTCTCATGTATGAGACCCAAATATGAGCAGAGGGAGATGGACACACGAGGATCTAGCTGTCCTCTCATGGCCCAGGACACCCCAACAGTCCCCTCCGCCCAGGAGACAGGTTCTGCCTGGCAAAAGCGAAAGCAGGTGAATACCCCCGAGCAGAGTTTCTCTGCTTCCCACTGCATTCTTAACATCAGGCAGAAAAATTCCCTTTCAGCCCTTAAATTCCTGCTGGACTAACACTGATCCCGAAGGCTAGGTCCTGCCCGTGCTCCAGATCTCCCCCAGCCTGGCCAAGCTCCCAAGCCCCGGTTTTGCGAGCAAATCTCACATCCTGAACCGGGACAACTAAACCTTTTGTTTCCAAACGGCTGCAACTGCTGCTGGTTTGCTCCAGCAAAGAGAAGCAGGGCGGCACGTGCAGATACTCACTCTGCATCAGCACAGACTCCACGCTAGCGTTCTGGCTTTGGTTGGTGTGGCTGAGGCTTTTCTTCAGGTTTATCTTCCACTTCGGCGACTGCGTTTTGTTGTCCTTCAGATGTAAGGGGATCAGAAGGTTGACCTGAATGAACAGAAGATGCAAGTCAGAACGGTTTTATCGCAGCTCGTTTTCAGCGCTGCTACCCAGGAGAGCTGATCAGCCACGGCGTCAGCTGCTCCCCCATGACCAGGGCCATGCTACTGGGGTCAGACCAGTGCTGGGGCTGAACTTGCCCAGAAAGCTCAAGGAACAGGAGGCATCCAAGACTGGCACAGCCAGGAATGATTGTGCTTTTTCACATCCATGCTAATGATTTTATTCTGCAGCTAAACTAAACGGAACAGCATAGAGAGGCTCAGTCCCCGCACACTAATACCTCACATTTCGCTGTGCAAATACTCTGGAAGCTCCCAGTTCTGCTTTTTTGCTACCCGTGCACCAGTGCCGCAGCACAGGGACCAGGGCCATGTCCTTTGTAAGACTCTCAAAGCCAGGGAACAGCAGCACTGCTGCTCCTTCTGCCACCAGTGCTTGTGCCAGCTGGGCTGCGAGGGACCGGTTCAGGACCGGGCTGTGGTCCCCAGTCGCACAGCTGCCGCGCCGCAGAGCTGGACGGGAGCTCACCTTGCTCTGCAGGCTTTTAATCTGCAGATTCTGCTTGTCCAGCTTGTACTGCTGCTGCTTGATCTTCTGCAAGAGCTCCTCGATTCGCGAGTTCTGGGCATCCATCAGGGTCTGCGGGGGGAAGAGCCAGGTGAGCCCCGCAACAGTGAGTATGGCACGGAGCTGGGCATAGGGCAAGGAGCTGGGTGAGCCTGTGCCCCCGGCAGGGCTGCTCCTGGTGCCCTGGGGCAAAGTCCCTGCGGGCAGCTCCCGGTGTCCCCAGGCAAGTCGGGTCCCACCTCCCCACCGTCCCAGTGCCCAGGTGGGTCAGGTCCCTCTGTGCTGCTCCCCACGACCTGGGAGCATTGGTCCCCACTGGTGCCCCCAGGTCAGTCGTGTCCCCCCCACCAGCTACTACTGGTACACTGAGAGGGTTGGGTACCCCGTCAACCCCTGGGGCCACTCCCCACAGGTCACCCTCGGGAGGACAGGGACCCCCTGCTTCCCCCTGCCAGTCCCGATGCTCCCAGCGGGTCGGGTCCCGCTGGATCCCCAGGGCCACTTCCCAGGCTTGTTCCCAGTGTCCTGGGGGGGTTGGCTCCGATCCGGGCCGGTGCCCCTGGNCCCCTGGTTGGGTCGGGTCCCCCACCATCCCCCAGCGCCGCCCCCCCCCAGTCTCTCCCGGTGCTCCCGGTTGGGTCGGGTCCCCCCTGGGTCCCCGGGGCCGCTCCCCATGCTCACTCCCAGTGCCCCGAGCAGTTCAGCTCCGACCAGGTGTGGTGCCCCCAGTTGTGTCGGGTCCCCCTCCATCCCCCGGGGCCAATCCCCCGAGCGGCTCCCAGTTCTCCGGGCGGGTCTGGTCCCCCCCTCCATCCCCCGGGGTCTCTCCCTCCCGGTCTCTCCCGGTACTCCCCGGGCGGGTCGGGTCCCTCCGCGCCCCCACGGCTCCGCGCTCACCTGCAGCGTTCCCAGGTCCTTGGCGCTCTGGTTCCCGGCCGGCCGCGCCTGCAGCGCCTGCCGGACGCGGCCCTCCAGCTGCTCCAGCCGGCCCTGGATCTCGGCTTTGTCGGCCGCCACCTCCTCCAGGCGCTGCCGCAGCGCCTCGGAGAGGTTGAAGAGCTGCCGGCCGCGGCCCTCCAGCTCCCGCACGCTGGCCCGCAGCAGCTCGCCCTGCTCCTGCGTCTCCCGAGCCTGGCGCAGCAGCCGCCCCATGGAGCTGTTGTGGGCGCTCAGGCGGCTGCCGAGCTCCCGCATCTGCCCCTTCGTCCTGTCCACATGCTCCTTCAGGCCGTGGCCCAGCTGCAGCAGCCCGTGGGCGATCACGTTCACCTCGTCCCAGGAGGCGAACT
>VXAL01015893.1:157526-171677 GCA_013399475.1 Chauna torquata | reverse complement strand
CTCTCACCTGTTTTCAAAGCCTACATTTATGTCAACATGAATCTTTCTCTCCTTAGAAGTAACTCGTCCTTTCCGGGAACAGAAAAAGAAGACAGATAATAAGCTCCAGAGTGGATGTCTGCAGCACATTAAGTTATGTGAATTCTTTGTAAATTTTGTACTTAAGCTGCCCTAGTGTCCATTTGCTGCCCATGCACCAGACAAAGTCAGAAGCGAGGCACTGAGAGTTACACTGTAATGATACCACTGTTCAGTTCATCTTTCTGTTGGAGGAATCACACTTACATTAAATGTCCATGAGACAAAAACTCTTCAGTGTTAATTTTGTTGCTCTTTGAGACATATTCATATGAGAAAAATATCAATGTAGTGATAACTATATCTTTGGAAATGAGGTAACCAGCTATGTAATCATTTAAGGTTTATGTAATGTTTATCCTGTACTTAGCATCTTATTGAATCCATTCTTTTTTGTTGTTGTTGTTGTTTTCAGTATATTAAGAAAATCCCTTTATTGAGCTCTCTGTGATAATATCTAGAGAATTCTTCAGTTGTGTTTTCCCTAGAACTCACTAAGAAATATCCTTCTGACCAGGTATCAAAGTTATCCATTTACATATTCAATTTTTTTTTAATCAAATATTGATTTCAGAGTTTCATCAGAGTAGGAAGTTTGTAGCAGTTTCTCTTTTAATTTTCAGCAAAATCACTTGATTCTAAAAAAATCATCCTCTGTGAGAAAGATTCACAAGGAGGATGCTGCAATAAATAGGGTTAGATCTTCTGGTAAATAAAGAACAGGCACAAATCCAGAGAAAAACAGAACATATTTACCAAGTATTTTTAACATGTGTCATGTTTAACAAGAAGTAAGTGTAAGTAACATATTTTCTCTTTCTAATGCCTGACAATAGCCAGCAGGTAATATATTCCCTCATTGTTGCTAGTAACACTGACAAAGAAAAACAACAACCAGTTTAGTGAACTGTATGAAAAATCAGAGATCAATATCATATTAAGTCATCTAGAAACAAAAGTCCTTTAAGCATTTTCCAAACACAGAACATGACAACAGGAGGATGCTGCTGTGGTGATAAATCGTACACCGTGCTGTCAGTTAGATGAGAAGATTACAAAGTAATCTTTTTTTCTAGTTCCTATGTGATTTGAGTATAAATGAAAATCTCATGAAAGTATAGGCTATGAGGTTACACCTCTAAAAAGCGGGGCAGGACACAGTTCCCAAGGTTCCTCGCTATATATTGGGCTTTGTACCTCTGCTGTATATCCAGATGAAACTGAAGGATATACAGCAGCCTCATTAGCTCCTTGACTTCCAAGGGAAGGAAATTCAAAACAAGGTTTGACCAGAGCATAGCTCACAGAAAGGAACCACAGGAAGTCATGGAAACTTGGCTGTGCTGTAGCTTGAATCATGTCTTTCACTGTAAATTCATTGCCTTTCTGCTGATGTGATAAAACTGAGGGAAGGAGGAAGTCTTCGCTCTCCAAAATAATTTCCTAGCATGGAGCTCTGGATTCTGTGATCCTTACTTGTACCCCAGTTCTATACAGCTAGATCGAACACTATGAAACATAGGAGGATATCAAAAGTTTCAGGGGTAAGCTGAGCATTAGGATAAAAAGAATAGGAGGAAAATGCAGTCCTACTTTACTTTTACAATAGCAGAACCAAACACTAGTACACATGTGGTAAGAGAGAAAAAAGCACTGCTAAATGGCAATCAGCTTGTCCTACTGGTTCAAAGAATCCAAATTATTACATTTGAAAAAAGCTGTACAATACTCTGGAGGACCTAGTTACTGTGAGCTTAGCAGAAGCATTTGCTGAGCAAATGCTGGCAGCTTTTCTGTCAGAGCCAGTGCTGAGTACTGCTGAGAGATACAGTCCTATTGACATCAGAAGATAAATTCAGCAAAAGGCTTGGGTGCCTAGTCCCAGAAGTGAAGTGTCATCCAGAAAAGTCCATGGAAGCCACAGAAGTGTCTGAGACATTACGCATGCTTATGATTTGGACATAAAATTTACTGGGGGGAGGTGAGGCTAAAGTCTGCTTCCTGGGGATGGCTGAGTATCCAGGCATCATAAAGCCATTGAGAATTCTCCAGATGAGTTTCCTCTGCTTTAGTGCCTTGATGGACTTGACCTTCTAGATGAAGGATCACATCCGATACATGTCAGCAACCACAAAATCACCACTCTTTCAGAAAATGTGTATGTCTCCCTCTTGCATAATAAAATAATTCTTACAGTACTAGTTCAGAAACTGGAAGATCTGGGTTTAAAACTGAGCTTGGCTTCCGGGAGTACAGCCTTACATGCTGTATGGATGGGACTTACAGGGAAGGGTGCACAGACCTTCAGCTGTGTTATTGAAATTGTCTCTGCAGAAAAGTTTTCTGTGTTTAGTAGAAAGGGAATAAAGGGGAAGGAAGATGAAAGCAATTGTGAGAACATAATGCTGTTGACTAAGCATTTGCCCTGGAAAGTACAGTGGCTTATTTCATCCTCCCATACAATAGGCTTCCCAGTTGTAAACTGAGGAATACCACTCCCTTTATCCCAATTAGACTAAGAGACAGATGTCAGTTTGGGCAAACTGGGGCAGTTCCGGCATGAGAAACTTCTTGTCTATGAGCTAGCTGATTTGTGCTTTTAGCATGATATTATTATATGAAGTTTTCATTTGGGGGATCACTGTTGTTGAAGAAATCACTTTCAGAGGTGGATAGATAAAGTGGATCTAAAGGTCTTGCTTCTGCCTGCCCCTTTATTGCCAACTGAAATATTGTATGCAGCTCCACATCATATGAATGATGGCAGCTGCCCTGACGGTTATGGAGTAACATCTGGATTGTCATGCAGAAGAAAAATGCTCTTTGGTCTGTAGGACTCAGCTCTTTCATCCCTGTTAGCCCTCCCAAACCTGCATCTCTGGTCCCATTTCCAGACCATCATTCAAGGAACTCATTCATTCCAAAATAAATGGATCCCCGAAGAGCTGTTTTTAGTGTTTTTGTTTCCTTCACGTCATGCAGACCTCCCCAAGTGCGGACTAATACATTCTGGTGAACTGTCACTGTAAAGCAGGGCAAATCAGGATTTCCTCATAGGAATATTGGTGCTGCGCATTGATTGCATACATACAAAACCTACAAACTATATTCTCTCTCTCTTCCCCCTTTTTTTCTGCTCAGCAAAAACTAATCTTAGCCTTTTTTATTATTATTCTGATGAAGACATACACATTTAAGATCTCATAATTTATTAAACACTTGTTTAATTTCCTTCAAATCTGGTGGGAAATTCTACCTCAGATGCAGACCTCATACGACATCATGAAGCAAATATATATTTTTTTAGCTTACATTTGAAGCTGAGGACCAAAATCAGACACACTGGAAATGAATTGGAATTTTAAATATGGATAAGCTATGATTTCTCCATAATCTTACTGGTTTTTTTACTAGTATCAAAGGATTAGATGCTTGTGGGATATAAGAGCTTCAAAGTACAGATTATATTTATAACATAAGGTAAAAAAGGAGAAGTTGATATGAATTGAATATACATAAAGAACCAGGAACTGAAGAAAATTGATAAGGAAAGCAAAAGGACACAATGGAAATGGGAAACCAGCAAAATTAAAGATGAGAGAGAACATTTTGAAATGAATTATCAAAAGAAATCCTAACAATATTAGTTGCGCGATGCTATAAAATGTCAGTAGTAATGAAGAAAAGGCAGAAATGTTCATTAAGTACATCTGTTTATAGATAAGAAAAAAACACACGATGTAGTCTCTTTAGAGGATGATGAAACACCTTCCAGTCCAAAAGCAATTTTGTTAAAACACAGATACCAGAATTAATCTATGATAAATCAACAGGTGACTTGCATGTAAGAAATCTAGTAGGTTGCTAAAAGAGGAGCTTTCTGGGCCATAAATGTTGTCTTTTCAATAACAAACTACTTTGAAGATCAAAAATCAGCGTGGAAAATAAAGTAAATCATAGAATGACTGAGATAATAATAGACTTACTGTCTTGTGCAAAACAATGGAACAGGTTATATGGAATTCATTAACAAAGAATTAAAGCACAATAATATAATTAATGCAAATCAATATGGGCTCTTGGAAATTTGGTCTTGATATTGTAATATGATTAGAAGTTTAGTTACTAAGGGTAATTTTGTGAATATGATATACTGAAGCTCCTGTGAGGCATCTGACTTGGTGACTCATGACATTTTGATTATGAAATTAGAACAATGTGTTATATAGCACCAATTAAATAGATTAAAAACTGGCTAATTGATAGCTCTCCAAATGTAATTGTAAATGACTAATCATTGTTGACTGGATACATTTCTAGCTGGGTTCCAATGGGTTTAGTTCTATTTAACATTTTTGTCAATGACCTGGAATAAAATATGAAGTCATCACTAATGAAATTTTCAGATGACATAAGGTTGGAGGGAGTAGTCAATAATGAAGATGAGAGATCATTGATGCAGAGTGATTGAATCCCATCTGGTCTCAACCTTAATGCAAGAAAATAGTTCATATTTGAGCACAAGCAGGTATGAAATTGCAACCTGAGGAGAAAATCAAATTTGGATTATCACAAAGGGGATTAATTAAAGACTGCAACATGTTTAGTGGTTTATGTTGTATGGAACAAAAACAGTGCATAGGTTATAAAAGGCTAGGTACATCTAGGCACCTTGTCAAGCCACAGGAGTCGAACTGAACGTGCAAAGTGCGAGTCTTGGTCATCTTTGATAAGGCACCATGAACCCTGGTTCTGACTGTGATGAATATGCATAACCATCACTGGCGGAACACAGTTCTGTCCTCTCATGAATGAGAAGTATCATTTATCCATCTTGTATGATTACACATACAACACTGAAATGACCACTTTCCTGTTACATGTCACTTGTATGATTTATCTGAGGTTAAAAAGGACAAAGAAGCTGACCTCCTCAGTTAGCATGCTTACTAGGTCAACATATGGGAATTACTTTGATCTTGACTCATGCAAGATATCAGGAAAAAGAAGCCTCCTATTAAAATTTAATAGCTTATAATTAATGATCCCTTTCATAAAATTGCCTCTAATATCTTTGAATCTTAGACAGACTGAGTCTACCTGCAGGGAGAATTTTCTTTGCAGAGATGCATGGAAGATCATAAATTGCCCTGTTTTAGTAATTTATTGGGTTTTCGAGGGGCTAAAACTTCCTTTTTCTAAAGAGCAGAATCCAAAAGAAATATCCTGCTGTAATGAAATTAAATACGGAAACATTAAAGATCTGCGACAGAAGCAAGCATTTTATATACAATGTCTCCCAAAGAAACTTTGGGTCTAAGGAAATTTTTTACAAGATTAATTGTTTAGGATGCCATCCAAAAAGAAAGAGAGAAAGGAAAGAAAGGAAAGGAAGGAAGGCAGGAAGGAAGGAAGCAAAGAAAGTAAGAGAAAGAAAGAAAGAAAGAAAGAAAGAAAGAAAGAAAGAAAGAAAGNAGAGAAGGAAGGAAGCAAAGAAAAAGAAAGAAAGAAAGAAAGAAAGAAAGAAAGAAAGAAAGAAAGAAAGAAAGAAAGAAAGAAAGAAAGAAAGAAAGAAAGAAAGAAAGAAAGAAAGAAAGAAAGAAAGAAAGAAAGAAAGAAAGAAAGAAAGAAAGAAAGAAAGAAAGAAAGAAAGACAGCTTTCAATGTATCACAGTGTTCTGGTTAAGTTTAAAACTATCCAGTGGTTATGAGAAGAAACTGAATTTAGTAATGCTTGCAGTATATACACACACAGAAACAGAAGGAAGTGCTCATACAAACAGAAAGTAAAACTGCGAAATGTCTCTCAATGAGCAGCTACGAAACCCCCTCTCTTCAACTGTGTTTGTAAGAAAAGTGCAGTGAAACTCAAAGTAGCCAGTGGCAAAGAGGCAGGAAGTTGGCACAGGATGCGGCCACCCAAAGCAGACACGTGAGCAGTGCCTAGATGTTAGGAGCCCAGAAAAATCGTCCAGCGCTCCATGCCCAAGTACCCTATGCTGCCAGTGAAATAGGGGCTTAGATTCAGTGCACTGGATAAGCACTCAGGATCTTTCACCTCAGCCTTTCCAAGAAAACTGCCTTTCTCCCTTTACCTATATATTATTATTCCATACACTTTAGAATGTATAATAATTATTGAATCCCTCTATAAAATCAAGGAGTAGCCTTCAGGGAGATTTAATTTTTGTCTATTAGGCATCTAGGTTTCTTCACAGATCATAATGCAGCTTAAGCAGTTGTGCTAAGGATTTTCATTTGCTAAACATAAAATTTAGGTGGGAATCAGGGTTTGATCCCAGGCTGCCTGGATCCTCCATGCATTCACAAGTCTGAAATTACTTCCTGCTAATACACTCTGCTACTGGCTCTCATATTTATAAAAACTCTTCTGAAATCTCTTGTTCAGGGAAGATCTAGAATGAAGTGTTTGTTTGTGATAAATTACAGCCAAATGTTTTGTCTTTCTCTATTTTTTTTAATGAGCTTAAATGGTTATTAACTCTAGGTTTATTGCAGTTTCAAATAAAGTAAGGTTCCCCTCTTCTACTATTGAGTCATTGGCCAAAGTATAAAAAGCACTAATACTGGTTTAATTTCCAGATATTTAAAAGGTAGAGATCAAATTTCTTTTTTTTTTTCTTTTTTTCCAACTAGATTTTTTACAATCTAACTACTGGTACTATCGGAGTCAATGAGACCTTCCATTGTTGCCTCTCAAAGGCAGGCAGAATTATTATTCCGGTTATTTTTTCATATTCCCTCAAAATAAAGGGTTTTTAGAACTTTTCCTTGTGCTTCTAAACATACAATGACTTGTGAAAAATTTATTCAGCTCAGATAAGGCTGGGTGCATCCTAAAAATTACTGTTGTTATTTATACACTGTTTTGCATTGTGTAATTGAATTCAGTGTTTGTGAAAGCCTTGGAGATTGAATTCCTTTGCTTATGTATTCACAAAATAAGTGTTGAAAGTGCAAGTTTGCCCACCTAGCCTGAGTAGTGGGCCTCAGGAGAGGCCTGCTGCAGGACTCAAAGGAGACCATGGTATTCAGATCCAGTAAATTCCTGGGTTTCATGAGATTAGGTACAGAAATCATAAGCAGATGCTCATATTAATTGTTTCCAGTGTTAAGTATCTGATTTAGAGACATAGCTTTTCCCATTAGCCCACACAGTTATAGGAGGGGAAGACGGGCAACCCAGGAGATCATGGACAGAATCATCCTCTCTGCCTCTGTTGGCCTTACAGGGCATCTGGACATCTCACTCACACACCTAACATCATATCTCGCACCTTCTGTGTTTGAGTGCAGAAGAACACACTTTGTATATGCTGAGGAACAGCCTCCAGGTGTTACCAGGTCTCAGCGACTACTGAGAAGTGCAGAAGACACTAGATCCCATTATTGGTCCCCTGGGCCAGCTGGTCCCCAAGAGTTAGTTTAAGCTCCACACTGACCTTTTCATTCAGACTATCAGTTTCTCAGAGCTGTATCAAATCTGGTAGCTGAAGTGGCAAACTAATCACTTGCATGTAGTGCATATTGCTGCAGGCACTGAGGTGATAAATTGTCCAATTTTACTAAGCAAGGTTGCTCAGATAAAAGAGACTCACAATAAGGGTATATACAGCTGTCTTTGTTATGGACTAAACAATAATAGGCATGTTTCTAGTGCATTTTTATTTTTATTTTTAATTGTCAGAGTCTTTCTTAGAAAGGGAAAACACTTTCAGTGAGAAGATGTTAAAAGCTGTAATTTGCATAAATATTTTAGATCATTTTTGAAGTAACAGCTGTCATGAAAGGCTATATTTCCATTTGTTTACAAAAATAGGAAATCATTACCATTTTGATGTCCCCTGAGAATTGAAAAATACATATATAAACACAGAGCAGATTAACACTGAGGGCGAGTGTGTGTCCTTGTACTCACAATGGCTGAGCTGCCCCCGCTGCAGCTGGGAGCCATAAGTTTATGCTTTCACTTTGGTCCCCATGATAATCTCACTTTCATATTTGAATTATTTAATATTTTAATTTTCTCCCAAGGCAATAATGGGAGCTGTACATTCCTTTCTAACCTAAGACTACATCCCCTAACATTCACATGTTCAGAACATTTCCAGATAGTCTCATATTTTTTTCTTTTATGGTAAATTGATTTATTCAGAACGTTAAAATTGTTTTCACATCTGCAAAATATACATAATGTATAGTTTAGCTTAGTTCTAATATGACAACAAAATTATTTGTGCTGAAGCCCCAGATATGTATTATTGAGCATTACATATTGGTGTTCTGTAACAAGACATTCTGGCACATGCAATACCAAACTCAGGTGAGCATCCTCACATAAAAGTGACAGAGAAAGCAGACAGGTTTCATTTCAGGTTTGTGTGAGATCTAGCTTTTTATTCAAAACAGTACATGACACTGCGTGAAGTTTCTTTTATATCTTTTATGGCCATCTAAAAATTAAATATGTAATCTGACTGGATATTTTGTCTGCTTTTATATTTTTTGTGGATAGAGTTATACATTGAGGACTATTTCTACCATTATTCTCCACTTACCAGGTAACACCAATCTAATTTATTTCCAAAGGTAGTATCAGGAAGATGGTACAAGGTTAATACAATCATTACATGTTTTGGTTCCACAAAATCCCTTAGGTTTCACTGAAACAAAACAATCATCTTACTCACACACATTCCATTTGAGCTCTGGAGAAAAGTTTGCAGCACCAGTAAAATTTATATGTCTGTCTCAATTGCTGATGTTATTGCCACGTCTATGTGAACCTGGCTGTTGGCTTGGTTATGATGGCACTGAAATCAAATGTACATGTGGCATCCTTATGCCTACACTTGTATCAATACCAGAGCTTGTGTAATTACAGTCTTGACTGCAGCAACACAGAGCTCAGAACAAGCTAACTGTTAGGCATTTGCCCAGGCTTGATTTGTACTCCCTTCCACCATAACTACATGGCTCTTGGCACAAGAGCCAGCTTTCCCAAAGCCAACTCAGGGAGCTCCTCCAGGAACTTCAGTCATAATTTTGTTTGTGGTATAGACATGCTTTAGATGTCATTTAAAGAGTTATAGAGGATAAGTAACTCCTACGTTAACAAGAATTTGACTTACAGTTTTTGAATCTGCAAGAGTCACTCATGCCATGTATTCACTGAGGAGCAGATCTGTTGAAAAGGATTGCAATATGGTGATGCTTAGTGATGCCATGCTTACTTTTCATGTATCAGCTCCTTGCATAGTACTCACAAAACCAATGCTACAAGGGTTTTTTCACCATGGGGTAGGAAATGCTCAGTGCCTGGGATTAGGGCTCACAACAGCAACATATTGGAAAATTAAGTGGATGAACGGGCGAAGGGTTCAATGTCTAAAATAGGCAAGGGGAAATATGAAGGGGAAACACATTTGAAATCCTGTCTATTCCTGGAATAAGGCACCTGTACCAAGATGTGATTAAGGGCACTTGAGAATGCTTTCTCACTCCTTACTCTGCATTGCCTAAGTCTCTTAGGGGAATGATAGTTGGCTGGCTTTTTTCTTTTAAAAGCAAAGTAAAGGAAGCTTTAATCCATGATGGTCAGGGAACTCACCCTAGAGAGGTTCTGTGACCTATTCAGCTCCCAACAAAATTTTAGCTCCTAAAGAAGGTGTAACTCAGTGTAGCCTAAAGCACAAGATTCAGAAACATTTAAGATGGATGTCAATCTGAGTTCAGATGTGAGGCAGAATAAATCTGTGACCAGTGTTAAAAATATTAGTGTAAAATAGGTGAAAAGGTTTAGTTGTCTTCTATGCTCCTGTGCCTGTGGCTATTTATGCAACAACTTTTGATGCATAACGCATAAAAAATCATCAAGCTACAGAGGCTGCAGAAGCTACATCTTGTTTGCTTGCTTTCTGGAGTTGATACCCCAGTAAAAAAGAATAAAGATCTCCCAGACTCCAAGGAAAGAAAAAGCTGCAGAAGAAATGGACAGGATCTGGACCAGCTAACTTCTTTCTAAATGTTTTGTAACTACTAGTTACTGAAGCAGCATATGCTGCAGTTCCTCATGTAGTCACTGGAGAGAGACAGATGTCTTTGAAAATACCCAAGAGTGTGAGCCACATGGACTGACTTTACTGTGCTCCAAATAAAGGAATAATGGAAACATTTTATCCCCCTCCCCCCTTTTTTTTAATGGTATCTATACCAGATTACATCCTTAGGATCCCACATCCACAGTAAGTTTTTCTTCACAACAGTCATGTTCTTGCTATTTACATCCTGAGCTCCTAATAACAAGAAATTTCCTACTCAAAATGTCTAAGATGTATCTTGGAGCTGAGACATAGAATTGAAGTTCAAATAGCCCCTCTGCTGCTCAGACTGTTTCTGCAACATGAGAACGTGACATAGAAAGATCAAACAAGGAGTCAAAATCAGTAAATGTTTAAGGTAGAAAATTGTGCACAGGAGCACATAGAAAACTACAAATCTTCATTGAACTACTGATCTAATCCAGGCTCCAGGCTTTTAGCTGTGATATTTCAGATGTTTTCACCTCTATGCCTCTATTAAGTTTCACGTCAGCTCCACTAATAATGGGTTTATGGGTGATGTCCAGAGTAGGTAGGAAGAGGGAACTGATACAGCAAAGATAACTGAGGGCTGAGAGCTAAAATGAATTAAGCTGAAGAAAGGCATTGATATAATTTGAGAAGGTAAATGAGGATATGAAAAAGTTAGCATGTCAAGGAAGAGAACAGATATCCTGCAGGGAAGGAGAACAGTGCATAGCGAAAGGAGAGGAAAAGAGGAAAAGATGAAGGACAGAAGGATGAGCAGATGGCCCATGGTCAAGATGAGTGAAGTATTTGTGTATGATGATGAAGTATGATCGATAGGCTGGAGTAGTAGTTTGCGATGCTTTGTTGAGGAATGTAGGCAATTTCCCAGGATTTTTTCATCATGTGTCTTTTAGACCTTAATTTTTCAGGCCCAAGGATCTACTTTGATCATGAGTAGGGACAGTGGTTTGGTTCTGAGTTCATTTTGACATCTGAATCCTTTTCAGAGCAATGTGGAACCAAGGATGAAGTCTCTTGTTTGAATCACTGAAACCACATAGAACAAGAAAATCTGTGTTGATATTGAAATCATGTGTCAAGCACAGTTTCCTTTGAAGGAAAACTTTTCTGTGTGGGGACAGTCGCAGGTAACATGGTGGTCATCAATGAATGTTGAGGATTAGTGCTCACCCAAACACATATTTTTTAATTGTTTTTTTTCTTGTTTGTTTGTTTTGTTTTTAAAGCTGACAGGTTATTAAGAACAAACAAGCAGCACAAACATTGTCCCACATTTAAATATTTTGGATAGAAAATTGCATAGTTTTGAGTTTGGAAGTTTCATTTTTACTTGGGAAATTGGTATAAAATATAACAGGAAGAATGGTCTTTCACTACTTTATTAGTCTGCAGGATAGTTTAAGCATAAACATGTTGGTGTAGCAATATTGCCAAGCATTTTCAAGTAGTTTAAATAAGCCTAATTCATACATTTTATAAAAAGTATATGAGCTCTACACATATGTAAAATTTGAGAGGGTACATAATTTACAGACAGGAGGCCCAAAGAAAGCATGAGTATGTCTGAAGTTGGTCAGTAGTCTCTCAATCTATATAGGCTTTGTAATACTGGTACATCTTACCTATACCTTTTGTTAGAGAAATAAAAATGTGTCTACTATGGTGATAACATAGTAGACACAAATAATTGGGTGATAGAGCCAGCCTATATTTACAACTAAACTTCCCATAAATATGGGTATTGAAATATTATTTTACCTCAATGCTTTGCTGTAAATAGTAATGTAAATAATAATGTAAACATGGCTGTAGTACTTTAAAAGATAGATTGATTCCACTAGTGCAGTTATTTTATGGAAATCTTATTTCAATATATTGGGACAAACTCTGGTCACGTTTACACTAGGATAAACCCAGAGTTAGACTGGGAAAGGGGTACACTAACGGAAAACAAAATTTGATTTCAGTCAAAAAAAAAAATCAGATTAACAGATGAAAATGATAGAAGAAACAATTTGACGTATTCTGGAGTATAACATGTTACATTCACTTAGAAAATATTAGAAAATTATCATGCAGAAGCATGCTGATTTAGTATATATTAGAATGTTAGACAAGTTACAATTTCTTGTGTCCTGATATGCTTTGCTATGATAAAAGGTTGGCAAGGTTGGTAGGAAAAACTTCGTGTATATAAACTGCACAACCTTTGCTGTATCAACTTTATGCTCCAATAAACAAGACAATAATGACAAATTATCAAAGCAGGCCTCAGATGTGACCCTCAATTGGAAGAGCAGCAATTTAATGAAGACAAAAGCTAGGTGAAAGCTGCTAATATCATTTACTGATAAACAGATTTTCTCAAGAGGCTCCTAGCTCAATCCCCTGAGGCCCCATAAACCTGCATAATTCCATTTAAAATATTGTGCAATTCACTAAATTAGTCTTTGAACATCCTTACTATCCAATTACGAAGCCCCAGCATGGACAGAATAATGAAATTTTTCAAACTGTGGAATGCATGTGGTCTTAACAAACTTATGACAAACACTGAAATTAGCTTTCAGTTTTGAAGCCAATGTAGACTATTGCTAATGCTTCAAGTCAGAGATAAAAACAATAAAACACTATTGCAGTGGTTAAGCAGGATGTACAAAAAATAAATCTTTGACTTCCACAGAATTCTCAACACAGCCTACCTTCAGGAAAAAAAAAAAAAAATCATAAGAACTTGAGTAATGTTTTTGCATTTGCAAGCTATTTGGTCTGCTTAAGTTCTAGTAAAAGCTTTACTGAATAAAGGGTACAAATACCTCCCGGACAGTTTTATCTTCCAGGCAGGCAGAAAAAGCCAAGAGTTTCAGAAGTGAAATTTATTTCTGTTCAAGCATTGCAAGCTGCATTATTAAAGTCATTTGTCATGGTTTGAATATTTCTGCCTGATTCACCATTAAATTGGCCTTCTAATTACAAACTTTGTCATGATAAGCAGTTGAGCTGCTTCATTCACCAGAAAACTTCAATCCCTTAATAATATCTGGTTCAAATAGTGGGGGAAACATTGGAGCAGACAACCTAAGGAAGGTAGGGGTTTTGTCCTCTGGAGANTCCTTTTCATATATTTCTAGAGTAGTTTGCTAGAAGAATGGATTAAAAAAAAAAAAACAAAACTGAAACAAAATCCATTAATGACTTCAAAAGCTACCTACAGAATACTTAGAAATTATTTTTAATGATGGATTTATTAATTTGGATGATAAATATTCTGCACTTTAAAAATACAAATTCATTTGTTGTGAATGCGTATACAAAACAAATGAATCCGTGTAACTTATGGGTTCAGGGCCATGTACAGAAATGCTTGCGCATTCTTGTGCACAAATTTAGCAAAATGTGCATTCATTTAGAATGATTACGTATGCTGATGGTTTAACTGCACTTGTAAAAGGCTAGGCAGATATCAAACTCTGTTCACATACCAGTTACACCCACGAAACAGTGATAGAGACATTGTGCATGCAATTGTGAACGACTTTCTTTGATAGCTGTGGTATGGCAGAGACTTCCGCTTGTGGTTCTGCACAGTGAGCTCCCAGCCTCAGTGTTCAGTTTATATGCCAAATAATATGTGCTTTTTAAAAAGATAAAAAAAAGCCAAAGATACTGTTTTTTTTATTTAGATTTCACTATAAGACAAAACGTTCTTCCCCTGAAATAAGTATTTTAAACACATGAATTATTTAATGAAATAGGCCACATATACATATAATATATGTAGCCTATATATTAACACACATTCTATATCTATCTGTCTATATTTTTTAAGATTTTAATTACTATTAATTTATCTAAAAAATTTAGGAAGCTGAGGATTTGTGCCTCTTTCTGTACAACAGGTGTTGATCCTTTCATTTGCAGAATAAGTACAGAAATCTTATTAGTGTAGGCTTTTAATCAA
>VXAL01015893.1:116279-150514 GCA_013399475.1 Chauna torquata | reverse complement strand
GTGTTTATGTTCATTGGGTGGTTAGAAAGAAAAACAAGAGGTACTTCTCCCACCCAGCAATCAGTAATGCCAATTAGTTTTGCAAGATGAAGGAGCACACTTCCCACTGCACAGGTAAATTCTAACACTTGTGACTGCACGGTTCAGTGGCTGTGGTATGCTGCTACAACAGACACTTGATTCCTGAACGTACAGCAGCAGCAAATGAGACTAGAAGTTGTGCGTGCCATCAGAAAGCCAGCACATAACGATATGTAATGTTGCCATTCTTCAAGCCTCTCAATGACTTGCACTACTGTAGCATCAACACCAGTCATGAGACTTTTCCTTCCTTGATCAGTATATGACGGGCAGCCCTTACAGGAAGGAAGCTAGAAAATGTTTAAGACAGAAGCAATGCAGTACATACCTTTCCTAACATGAAAGGAATGTTGATGGACAGAGGAAGCACATAGATCAGACTATGAACATGATGTGGTTGGCCATTGCAGAACAGACACCTAGACAGGTTGGTTGTGTATTAGTAGGCTTTGCTACTGGTTATAGCAGTGAAAATTATGGAAATGGCTTCTTGTNGATATGAAACAGATGAGCCAAGGTGAGCAAAAATTTATTCATGGCTGTAGAGAATACCTTGGTATGGACTGCTGAGGACAGGTGCAGGAGTGCAGAACCTGAAGCAGGGGCAAGATAAGACCCACCTTGTGCCATAAGTAGTAGTACATACCAGTGAGCTGTTTAGGGGATAGCGGGTTGCCACCTTTACAGAAAAAATCCTGCCTTACAACCCCCTTTTGGAACATAGTTTTTGTTGTAAGTGCTTCCCAATTCCATTATCTTCTGAGTCATTAACTCCACTGAGGTTAATGAGGGAGATAGCAGTATTATTTTCTCTGAATGCAATATGTACCTACATTTTCTAGCTTGATATTATTCCACCTGACTACAGAGAATTAAATCAAAGAGGCTGCTAGGGAAAACCAAGCTAGAAACAAAACAATGACGGAGAGGAACTATCTCCAAAGAAATACGAAGTGACAGGAAAGAATGCAGGGAGCTATTAATGGCAAGACATTTACCTGCTTGTCTCCAGTCACGCTAACAGGTGTGTTTTCCCTGACCAAAGCCGAAGAGAAATAGAAAATTAAGTTGTTTAATAAAGAAATAAATTCCTGGCCAAGGAAGGCGGGAGGGGTGAGTATTTAGTTGCATGCAAATGCTGCAGGGAGGCAGTGAAAGGGAACTGGGGAAGCAACAACCGCCTCTGTCTCCCAGGCTAGGAAAGGGGTGTCCACTCTGAAATGAAGTTAGCAAAACTCAGAGGAATAAGCGTGACTCAGAAACAGGTCTTCTGCTGTTTTATCTGCCTTCTCAGAATGCTGTGTACTTTGCAATGAATAAATAATGCTCTATGTTGA
The DNA here is from genome assembly GCA_013399475.1 of Chauna torquata. Taxonomy (NCBI): domain Eukaryota; kingdom Metazoa; phylum Chordata; class Aves; order Anseriformes; family Anhimidae; genus Chauna; species Chauna torquata. The sequence continues at coordinate 149,096 of VXAL01015893.1, read as the reverse complement.
AGAAGCGGCCTTGCAGGTGCCAAATGCAGTCAGATTTGCTGCTTTTTCACAGGTGGAAAAATGGAAGGCTGTAGCCCAGTGATCTAGTCTAGGGACTGTGCAATTATATCTAGAGTGGGGCTGTGAAACCTCTCACTAGTAGGATGCACTTGGGAGAGATGAAAAGGGTCTAAAACATAGCTCACTCTAAAAGTGATAGCCACTATGTTAGGACTACTGGATGTTTTACTCTTTTGCTTCTCTCAAGTTGTGGACCCAAGAGAACAGATGCTGTGTATGCAGAGTGCAGTGGGGTCTTCAATGCTTTTGTAACTGTGCAAATTGTCAGGAGGAATGAGAACCTCACAAAAATAAAGAAGAAGCCAAAATAATGGTTCAGTATCCTACCTGCTTTTGAAATAACTGAAGAACCCATCCTGAACAGTTGCAAAGATGTGAGACCCTGGAAGATGAAAGATATTTTAGTGAGAGTTCATTAGGGTTGTGAATGTTCATTAAAGTGCTGATAAGCATTTTCACTTCTAAATAACAATTGAAATCCACTGCAAATCAGTAATAACCAAAAGTGGCTGCTGACTTAGTGCCATCCGTAGCCTAGAAGATACATATACATTATAGGGGCTATTTCCACTCTTACATATCAGAAGTGTCAGCAAGGAAATTATGCTTAAAGGAAGAGAATAATAACGTATGATTCTTAAAGACATTTTCACTATGGGAAAAAAAGCAAAGTATTTCAGAACAATGACATGCTGAAGCTTCTGCTACAAACTCCTTTGCACTTATTCTGTGACTAGAGATGATTTCTAGTGCTTTGATTCTTTGTCTGGCATGTCACATACCACTGAATTCCCTTCTAAAATATACATATACACATAAATTTTCTACTCACAGAAACACACACATGCCCCTTAACTGTACAGTTTTCCTTTTGCCATTTAATTGTTGCATTATTGAGCCATATCGAGTTATATCTCTTCTAAGCATGCGTCATACAAGTAACTTACAATTTACTCTGTTTTATTAATTCCCCCTGGCAAGTTGAAATTTTAAATAAAATGGCCTAGAATATATGACCGTGATGAATTGAAACAAATTAGATGTATTACTCTATGTAGGAGGCAGTATTGACCTATTCTAAAATGCATTATTGGACCAATTTTAAAACAGAAGAATCACAGCAATTGATTAGCAGCTGCTGGAATGCATCTTACATCAATACATAAGTGTATTTTCGACAGTTTTCAGTGTGTTGTTACAAGAACTGATATGCAGCCTAAATTTTGCTCTCCCCTCAACCATCTAGCTTTAATATGTTTATCTGTTAATGCTGGGGTATAAAGCGGCAAATTCTCTGGACTTGATCCTGCTATCAGTGCTGCTGGTGGTGTAAATCTCTTAGAAGGAAATGAGATTATTCAGAATTCACAGTGTCCAATCAAGAGATGGCTATCCTTTGTGCTTCATTTTAGAAAGAACTCTGTTGTATTGGATAAGATTCTCTTGCAGTGATGTACTTCAAAAATAACTTCAAAAAGTCAAGCAAGAAGCAAGAGGAAATTTGAGCTTTTTCCTCACTGCTCAGCTACACCTGCTCTGCAATCTATTCAATTTGTGGAACTTCTCCTGTTAAAAAGAAACTCTTTAAGAACCTTCAGGTCACAGATACTTAAAAAGGAACAAATAATTAAAATCAATATTTAAGAGTGAGATTTTTTCCCCTGGTATCAGGAATAAAAGCATTTAGAATATTCTTTAGTAAAATGCAAGGTAACAACAACAACAAACACTGCCCATTAATCTCTTTATGCGGTTGAGTTAATGGTCTTTTATATATACTTACAGTCTCTAATAAACACAATAATTTTTATCAGTTTCTATCAGTTAAAGAGCAAAGGTTGCTTTGTTCATAAGGGTAAAAAAGAAGTAAATTATTTGGTTAAATACTAAAAGGCATCTGTGCTAGAGCAACATTAATAAATGCATAACATTTAAATACACTAGAATCGATTTTATTTCTCATCGTTTTACGTACAAATAAAATCACTCTGTGTGTGTGTGTGTACGTGCTATTTTAAATATGCAATAAAAGGCATTTTTCACCTAAAATGAATTGTATTTGTCATTGGGTACAAAGCCTCTTTCAGAGAAATTGTTGATTTTTCGCAAAGGCTCCTATACTTCTCGTTCCTTTTGTATTATTTCAATCAGCATTGGATATACATCTTTGTTAGCCTAATTTGGGGGCCTACAGAGCAGGAAGAAGGAAAGCACAAAGGAACACACTTGACATATTGGTCTATTTGCTACCTCTTTTAAGCTCAATGCATACTAATGAAAGTGATCCAAACTATTCTTCTCCACTCCTCACTTAACAAGCATAATAATAAATGAATATTTAAACTAGCTGCAAATATATTAAGTGGAAACAAATAGGTTTCATTTGTAACAAGTGCACACAGGTTAATTAACAAGAAGGAGCTTTTGTGTTGAAACAAGGCTCCCTGATGCTGTACATGCAGGTGCCGTTAAGGGCCAATTGAGCTCTATAGGATAATTATGAAGTACCATTGTGCTCCACCGTTTGTTAACAAAGTGCTGCCTGCAATTTGCCTAAACCTATAAACCATCATCTGTGATCCTCAGCAGCAATTAAGTGACAAACATCTTCTCATCGGAGACTTGGGAAAACAAAAGAGACATGATAGCATTTAAGGAGCCAGATGGATATTTCAGAAAGTCAACTCTGACAGCCTCCCTTTCAATAACAAAATATAAAACAGGAGCCTGTTTGGTACCATGCTGAGGGGGAGAGGGGAGAAGTCACATCCAAATTATTAAGAGGAGGGCAGCGTTAATAATCATAGGGATTCTCTTAGTGGGAAAGCCTTGGACTAGCAAACGAGAAAGGTAAAACCTTTTCTCCTCTCAAAATAGCTGTAGCTGCAGCTCTGTTGAGTCTGGTCTCCCCCCCACCGCCTTTTAATTCTTCCTTCTAATGTCTTATCTTCATGGAACATGAGTTTCTTCCTGTGAATAAAAGTGCAAAAATTCCTTTTTCTAAGAAAAGGACAAACCAATGTACAGAATTTTCTCCAGGGCACAAGTTACTAATTAGTTCTGCAAAAATAGCCTATATTAGGAAAAATGATAGATCAGCACAAAGAGGCACTTTAAAACAAGAGGTCTACTCCTACTGTAAAATAATTGATCTAGAAGTTTTGAGGATGTAATCTTCAAAATGCTTCTGAAAGCTCAGCAATAATTCCAGAAGCTATAAACTTTATAAAGGCGTAGTTGAGTTAGTTCAATTAATTGCCTGGCTGGGAGACCCTCCAAAACTTGTGGAAGCTCTTGTTTTCATAGATAAGAATCTTCTGGGCATTTTGTTGCCTACATTAAATGATGTTGTCTATCTGATCTGTGTAATTGGTAGAGCTAAAAGGCACAGTATTCAGTAACATGAATAAAAAGCAACAAAACAATTATAAATGTATGAGTTTCACTAGCGTGTCTACATTCTTTTTTCCTATTGCCAAAACAACGGCATTTACAAATGTTTTCAGGAACCATTTTGAAGCTACAGCTGAGTGTGTTTTAATATACCATCAGGTCAACAGCTCTCTTGAAAGAAAAAATCAACCCAGGGCCAAACAGTCAGACAGACCTAATTAAGTACTTCATGAGTAAGAGAAGCACTCAGATAACTACAGCAGACTTGACCCTTTTCTTTGTACTTCACTGGGTTCCTGTATACCTTTGCCACTTTCCTCTGGATTTATGTTTTTATGAATTATTTAAAAACTGTAACTTCAGATCTACAATTAGTTTTCAAGGAAACAGATGTGAGAAAATAATCACAACTTAAACAGCTTAAAAACTGCTCTGATCTTGACAGAATGCAAAATGCCATGTTTCCAAGTCCGCAAAATTCATCACTTGGCAAAAGTGTCATTAATCTCTCCAGGCTTCTGGCCCTTCCTTACTGTGTTCTGTCAAATGTCATGGATCACCTAGAAACCTAGAAGTCATGACAGAGTGGTTTTTTTTTTTCTTTAAAGTGGAAAAAAAATGAATGATTTCATATTTTAAGAAAAAATATAAGATAAAAAGAGATGATCAGCATAGGCACAATTTACCTTTATATAACATTGCACCATGCTAGCTCACTTATGAAGGAAAAATGATGATAGGCTGAAGTATTTCACAATGCTGGGGGTTTCATGTTTGTTTTATTACTGCATATTTTTTTAACTGGAACAAATACAAGACTGACTAAATCTAGAGTACTGAGCTCTTTTGCTACCTCCGATGGCATCCCCAATGACCCAAGATTCATGAGCTGATTTCTCCTTCCCCTCCTGAAAATTCTCTCCTTTATCTTAAGAGATGCCCTGCATGAAGCTTGAAGACACATGCTGTAGCTTTTCTTTAGGCAGATTGATAAAAGTCTGCTCCAGTCATCCTGAATGTCACTGGGTAGCCTTCTGTTAATTCCAGTAACTGCGCACCACCTTCTAACAACTTGGTAAAAAAGGCTTTGAAGTTTCATTTCGCGACACTTCAAAATGTATAGAGAATTCAACATGTATATGAGACTTCAATATGAGTCTTCATCTTAACGACCCTGGAGCCTATCTCTAGTTAGAAGCAAATTCTAGGTGGACCTTCCACTGACCTGACTTTGTATTTTTGAAAGATTGCACTCTAAATATAATTTAAGATTTCACACAACTATGCAACAATCTCCAATTACCTCAGCAAACCTCTCTACCTTGGCTAAGGATACACAGAAAAATGAGTTACTATCATTCATATGTAATCATCTTTGTGAAAAAAAAAAAAAAAAAACTAAACATTATTTACAATTTAATAACTTTTCTACTGGATCAAAACTGAGCAGGAAATCTCTTCTTGTGTGCAAGATGTCACCTAATTTATGGCAAAAGCTAGAATTACTTTTTCATTGATGTATTTTCTGGAACAATGGCTGAAAGGATCATTCATGTTTATGTGATTCAGTGAGAACAGTTTAAAAAGTCTAATGAAAGTGACAAATGTGTTATTTAAACATCTTTTCAGTATGTAGTTTGCTACTCTACTCAAATAAGTCATTAATTACCAGCTATGTAAATTCCATTCTGTACTTACAAGATTTTTGTTGCTGAAAAGTAATTAAAAAAATACCGACCTTATTGTTTTATTCTCCACCGGCTAGACCTTTTTAGAATATTATATTCTGTTATAAACACATGGATTGTCACAGCCTATATAAAATAACTTTCCAACATTGTGAAAGGAAAATACTGCTTACAACTAGAGGCTTTTAACCTAATTAGCATAACTAAGCATAAAAAATAAATGATCAGAGACTATAATGTGAAAAATAATTGAAAACAATGGTTATGTTTCAGAACTGTACAAATCAGACCAATGGTTTGTCTTATATTATTATGGTCCAAGGAAGAAGGATGGTGAATAAATGGCAAATAAGCGCTGTAAAGATGTGTTCTGGGAACTTATACTGAGAGTATGCAATCCAAATTACCCAAGTGGATTTAAATATTTGAGTTTTATTTAGATCTCCTGCCTGTATTGGCTAGATGGAAAGTTAATAACAATCTGTTCACGCAGTCCTTACCCCTAAGAGTAGAGGGCTGAAGGCAGCAGCTCTAGAAAGCCATGCGGAAGTCAATTAGTGGTAACATGCATAGGTACAGTGTTTACCAAGGGGCTTCTAACTTACCACAAAAAGCAGCAACAATGGCAGAAAAGGTGATCAAGATGGACAGAGGAACTTTTTTAAAACTGACTTGTTGATACAAGCATAAGAATAGATAAAATTTGAAGAGCCTGGCATCATGGAAAAAAAGGAAATTGAGAAAAAGGAAGATCCATAGGGCTTTCCATTGCAGGTCTGAGCTGGCTCCTATCTGAAAGGATGCCTAAAGATTCTCTCCTGTCCTGCAATCCACCAGGCTGAAATGGGAAGAAGGAATATTTGTCCCTAAGGAGTTTTCCACAGAATTCAGCCTTAGAATATCAGCTCTGGAAAGGAAACCTGTACCAGAACCTACTGTGCCTGATGGTTATTTAGCAGAATATCTAATTCAAACAGATGTGGTATTTTAATATAATTTGCTTTGGCAAAAAAAAAAAAAAAAAAGGCATTTTTTTCTAGGAAAAATATATCATCCATTCTTCCTTTCTGCTGCTACCAAACAATACTCATTAGTAGACTTAGAGAATAGTTACAGAAAATTAGGCAGCTAACATGGAATTTATCCAACTTGGAATTTGATGAGAATAGTATACTTAACATTTGTCGGGGGATTAGAAGAGCAGGATTGCCGTGTTACACAGAGTCATAGCAAGTTCTTCCAGTTTGGTTGACTTGAATATAACTAACAGATGCTATGCCAGCATTGGGTTGAGTAAGCCTCTCCAAAATTAAGAATTTCATGGAAATTATCAATATAGCAAAAAACCTATCCTATTTCTTTGTTACTCCCACAAAATAAAATGCCCTTACATTGTACTATCCTCTATGTTGCAGTGATATCAGACATTTGGTTTGAAGTGGTCACTAAAGAAGATTAGTGAAACGTTCCCAAAAAGAAAAAAGAGTGCGCGTAGCACTTGCAGCAAGTCTTTTTAGGTGTATAAAGCAAATTTTGCATAAACTGCTGATGAACTGATCGGTCTACAAATACAATGAGCTGTCATCTAAGTGACGACCAGAAGGTGGCATAATTTCTACATTGATTGAAGCCTGTCAGCTGCACTGCTGAGCGCAAAAAGCAGTTTATTTACAAGTGAAGATGTTACCGGTGTTCTTGGGTTACAGGTGATCAGACTCGATGTTCATGCCGGTCACAGTTATGCCTTTTCTAGTGCTTTCTTGTTACATCACCATTAAAATCACTTTAAATCACTTGTTGGCCTTATGAATTTTAACAATACCATGTATTTGGGTTGCAGTGTTAATGCTTGAATGCATTGTGTTATTTTAACCTTAGTTTCTACTACTAAGTTAGTTTTGTGGGTGGTTTTTTTGTTTGTTTGTTTGTTTGTTTTTTCTCCTAGGGGAAAAAAAATCAAAATTGTCTAACTGAGCCATGCTATCTTTTAGTCATTATGTACCTGATCCTGGACCTCTGAAGTCAGTGGGAATTTTTCATAACTGTCCTCTAAGTAGTAGGATATAGTCTTAGAGCCTTTTGCTTTCCCTTTATTTGACTTTGTATATAAGGATATGTTGTGAAGGAGATCTGACTGCTTTCTTCAGAGTTGCCATCCTACCTGTTGCATATAGATTATGTTATTCTGTTAAACAAAGAGGTCTCACCTCAGGGTAACAAGCCTGTTGTTATCTTTCTCAGATCTCAAGTATTCCCAGAGAATTTCAGGACTGATTCATAAAATTCACCATCAGTTGCATTCACCTGTTTCTCTGACCTCTTCTCACATCTTTCATTCCTCACTCTGATTAGAATGTAAAAAGGCATCCATAGCTCTTTCCTCACTTATCTTTGGAAGCTTTGTATGAAGAGTTTTATTTACAAATAAATTGAGTTGACCGCTCAATGGTCCAGTCTATTTCCTATAGAAATATGAATCTTTTAATTTAGAGTTGAATTGTCATTCAATGAAATATTGGATTACTTCTATGTAAGAGAAACTTTGTGCAGGAAATGGCTGGTTTATTTTGCCCGAGAATTTGATTTCTGTAACTCCACTTCTGTGATTTGATAAGCATGTGTGCTTTGCAACAGCACTTCTAAAAGGAATGAGAACGCAACACAATGCAGTTAATCTGCAGTAAGGGGAGTTTGGATCATACCTCTAAATTTTCTGTATTTGATTTTATTAATTAAAAGAGTTAGAAAGGCACTCTCAGTTACAGCATTTTTATTTTCAGAATTTATTATGTCTTCAGCTCAACTAAAGCAGCTTCATTGGCTCTTATACCTTCTGACCTGGCTGTTGGCATAGCCCAGGTCAACTTGAAAGCAGGTGGGAAGTCTTCTGCATGTGGGGACAGAGGAAAGGCAGCACAAGGGGTGCAGCAGACAACAGAAGAAGGTCAGGGGCTCAATGTTGCTCTGCAACACCCCTGGCTTCAATAACATTTGCATAGATATCTGCTGGAGGACTCCCTAACAGAGATCAGCACAGAGTCAAGTCTTGAACTGGGATGCATTTGAATGTAAGAAAAAATTGTGATCAACTGTGACTGTTGGCAACAATGGGACAAAGTTAAAGAGGAGAGGTTACAGGAATATCTGCTCTGCTATATTGCTGCTCGCAGAGCAGGTAGCACAGACTGATCACTAGTATTGCTGTTAGTTATCAGTATAGACAAGACACAGACTAGGACTCTGCTAGCATAGATGCTAACCAGAGAATACTTGAAAGGGCTTATACTGGAAATTTGAGTCACATTTCACCAGTTCCTCAGCTGTCCTGAATTTTCCGTTTTTGTTTAGAAACATGGGAAACAAAAGCCTCCTCTTAAAAAAAATATAATAATAATAAATGTTTCTGAGAATTTCTGGTATGGTTTTCCTGCAGTTGTCAAAACTGTAAAAAAAAAAAAAAAGCAAACAAATTAGAGTATCAGCATATTTTTCATGTTGCTTAGCTAAAACCACCTGGTTCGATTTTAAATTTGAATGTTGAAATTTTAGTTTAGAAATTCATCGAATCAATTGGTAATTACACATATGCAGTATTTTAAACAAATCTGCTAACGGAAAGGAATGTTGAAAGAAAGAAAACCTGTACTTCTAATACTTCTAATCTTTAGATAGCCTCAAATACAGAATTATCGAGATTAATAAAACTTAACCTTGGAAAGGAAAACTGGTGACAACACAGGTAGTTTACTTTAGATGTAAAATCACATTCAAGCAGTTATAATCAAGTAGAGATATTGACCTAAAGCATTAAAAAATTTCCACACAAAATTGTTCTTCATGTTTATTCTCCCTGTTATTGGACCTATTAGAGATCTGAAAAGGAAAAAGTTAAATACAACTTGATTGCAAATATTCAAAATTCAATCTGAAATTTTGTTTTGATATTGTAATGTCTGCCATATGAGTCCTTTAGCACAAGAGCTCCTACATAACGTAAGAACCCAAGTGAGTTATGCACCTTCAGACCTCTGTCTCACTCAGTTTGACAAAATCTTCTATTTACATCTTGTAAAGTTTGTGGGGGTTTTGTTTTGTTTTGTTTTGTTTCCACAGCCTGTTGACAGGGATTGTTTAAAATATGAGGCACTAAGTCAGATATTCAGATGTGCTTCACCTTCAGCTCTGCTTGGCTTAATTGGACTAAGGTACCCTTTTACTCCCCTATAATCCCTCAAGCAAATCCAAGTGAAAAACTTGTTCTTCAAATACATCTTGAGGTTTCAAACTGTGAAGTGAAAGCAATTGGACATTTTTATTAAGAAAAGAAAAGAAAAGAAAAGAAAAGAAAAGAAAAGAAAAGAAAAGAAAAGAAAAGAAAAGAGAATAGATTAACTAAACGAAGTTGGGGAAGGAAATGTACTGAGTATTTCCTATTGATGCCCTTCAGAAAAACCAGTTTCCTTCTCTCCCTTTTGTTCTAATACAAAATTCAAACTGCTACTGATAAACCTCTTCAATGAAATCATTGGACAAAAATTCCTATGAAATATTTGGATTTAACAAAAAAGTTTTTAAAATGTATCAATGAATAAATATCAGGACTGATAATGTCTTGCACTGCATCTCCAAATTCATTACACTCCCAGTTAATAACGTGCATGTGTCTTACTGTCATTATACAGATGTGTTAACTCAAGACTCACTGGTAAATTTCTGACCATGTAGACACTATTTTGTCTTTATTGCAGGAAAATGAGCAAGATTTTTAACCTAATAAGATGTAAAATTGTGTCAATATTGATCTCTCTCCTCTTGTTACACTTCGCTCCACGGGCTGCAGCCTCCTTTAGGCCACATCCACCTGCTCCACTGTGGGCTCCTCCATGGGCTGCACCATGGAGATCTGCTCCACCATGGTACCCCATGGGCTGCAGGGGGACAGCCTGCCCCACCATGGGCCTCACCACGGGCCACAGGGGAACTTCTGCTCCAGTGCTTGGAGCACCTCCTCCCCCTCCTTCTTCACTGACCTTGGTGTCTGCAGGGCTGTTCCTCACTCCTCTCTCCCAGCTGCTGTTGCACAGCAGTTTTTTCCGTTTCTTAAATCTGCTGTCACAGAGGCGCAAACAACATCACTCACTGGCTCAGCTTTGGCCAGCGTTGGGTCCATTTTGGAGCTGGCTGGAGCTGGCTCTTATCTGACATGGGGCAGCTTCTGGAATCTTCTCACAGAGGCCACCCCTTCCATCCCCCCACTACCAAAACCTTGCCATTTAAACCCAATACAGTATGTCAGACCAATAGCATGGGAGGAACCAAGATGTTGATAGCAGGTGCTGCTTTGCTTAATATCTGATGCTGGACTGAAGAAATTTAAACTGAGTTCTCAGCTCAGCCCACATTTTTCTGAACCATGGGAGTGTAGGACTGTGGAGGCTGGAAGAGATCGCAAGAGATCATCAGGTCCAACCACTTCCATAGGGACAGGATTAAGTATGTCAAGGAAAAATCCACAAAAGAAATTACTGTTTTACCTTCTGTTTTTGTCTTCAGATAGTTGGGCAAAAGTTCCATGCATTGTGAAGTTAAACCAGTGTAAGCCTCATAGATTAACAAATCCTCTTTCCCAGGCTGCTTCCTGAAAACTCTGGCCATTTTTCATACTGTGTTATCCATTAGTTTTTTCACTAGAAGTTATGTGTGTATGTACACACTGTGCACTTAGTATAATCTCCAGGTTAATTTATACAATATAACATAATTGAAAAGAAGAAAAATCAATATAGAAAATAACATCTCCTTGCAAATATATAGTTCCCAAACAACTTGCTCCTAGAAAGCTGGAGTTAATATATTATCCTGACAATGAAATTATTGAGCTATGATGAGCCAGTGAAGTAATGCTCTTCATGCAAGAGACGAAGTCTCGCACCTCTGGACCATCCAAAAACCAGCTGTCAACAGTGATGTGCTTTCATTTCCTCTTTTAAGGATGGTCAGGAGCATCCTTAACAGGTTGCCATGCTGGGACAAAGGAGGCCAGTAGTCAAAAATAAGCTGAACCGAAATCAGCTAGAAATCGCCTGCATGTGGTGAATGGCTTAGCAAGCAGATCACCACCTGCCACAGAAGCTGGTGTTTCTGAGCAGTTTTCAAGGTTGCCCCATAACAAGTGTATTGGAGCAGTCAAATCAGGAAGTACCAAAAGCACAGATCCTCTGGGACAGCTCATCAAGATAGGAAAGTTCCTATTATCTGGCAGCCTGGGGCAACCACAACCCCACTTAATTACTGCTCTTCAGACAAGGTGGAGACCTGCATTTAAAAACTGTGTGTGCACTGAGTGAGCAACACATAAAGCCGAAAAGGAAAACTGGCTCCCTGCCTCACAGTTTCCTAGTACATGTCCTTCAACAGCAGAAAACTAGCAGGGGAGGCTGCCATCCTGCCTGCTATTTTCCTGATTTCATCTGTTCAGTGTAGACAGCCAGTCACTAAAATGACTCTGCATCAGGAAGTGGGCATATAGCTAGCTCCCCAAAAGCAGAGCCATTCATATCTTCCTCTTTAAAAACAAATAACTGCTCCATAAAGTTTTTGAAGAGGGCACAGTACCTCTTTTCCTCCTCAACCATAAAAATTGTACTTCTATGACCTGATCTCTTGGCAAAATATTCCAAGCTGGGACAAGGCAATCTGTGTTCGACTTAGGTAAGGGACCTACAATTTGATGTCACTGCATATTGTTGGTTGTGAATGCCAAATTCTTGTCTGTACATTGTTTGCAATGTTTGCAAGGGGACTTAACTTGTGTATGTGCCTTATACACAGTAGTACCAATGTGGTTTTTGACTAATAGGAAAACTCCAGTTATCAGAATGTGTTTTTACACACTGAATGAGTTCTTCTTTTAGCACTGTTACAACACATTGACTGTATAACTATAATTTCCCGTAATGCTGCACCTTCTCAGATGTATGAATTAGGCAATGAAGAAGAAAACTCAGGATGGTTTTGAGATCCCTGTCATGGTATTTTCCTTCCCACCCCCCTGAACCTTGTTTCAGACTGGAGAAGGTCTGGAGTTATGGGTAGAGCCACACAAGTTGACTAAGGCCAAATGTTAAGAACAGGCTCACACACACTCAGAAAATTGTCATCTGCCAATGCTTTCCCCTATTCCTTTGTCTCTTTAGGAAAAGAAACCCATATTTGGATTTGGTACTTGGTGAGCACCTCCATCCCTCCTTGACCCCAAGACTCCTGTTTAAAATGTTATTAGCTTCCCAATGGCTGGGTTTGCCCATAGTACAGGAGAGTCTCCAATTATCTCATGCTGTTTGACACAAATGCTCTTCGTCCTCAAAGCTTCAGCTAAGAGCCTTAACATCTTGCTCTGGGCACATGAAGCTATATGTAATGACGCCAATTGGTAACGCTGAGTTTTGAAACTTGACTGACACCACTATGAATCTGGGGGAAAAAAATTAAAGTGAAAAGGGCATCCATCTAGGTACGGTATGGTTACGTTGTCCATTTCCTCTTTGTTAATTTAGAGACTGCCTTAAATTATTAATCTCTTTTCTTTTATGAAACAATGACTTTTGTGTAATACTGCTGACTTTCACATTAACATTTTTGAATGTTCACCATTGGTTTTAGGAAGTAAGGCTTTGCCTGAGACAAAATACAAGAAGACACTCATCAGTCAAAGCTGTCTTTGCTGTGGAAGGGAAGAAAAATTATACGATAAACAGACAAAATAATTTTGGGAATAGAAATTAAAATGTACAATTTCCTCTGAGAAATTCAGAAAATGCCATTATTGTGCAGGTGATGCAGAACCTCACACAAATGTGAGAAGTAATGTTTTGGAAAGGATGTTTTGATATGTTATAAAGTGGAATTCACATTTTTTTGTAATGCTTCCAGCATTAAGACCTTGCAAAACAGCTTTTCCTGGGCAATAAAAAACAAACATTCCCTCTCTCTAAATAATTAGTGACATTTGAAAGTGAAGTTGAGTTGTCAAAACTGCTCTATTCTTTGAGAAGAGCATGAAAAGACATTTATTTATCTCCCAACTACACAGCTGGTTTTCTGTGCAATTTTAAATTGCAGTGATATTGCCTTAGTTATCCCCTACAAACTAGCATTAATTATTCCTCGCTCAACTGATTTAACATTGCTTCTCCACGTGTACCACAAAAAGGACAAGCACAGCGGGATTTTACTCTGTCTCAGTTCCACCACTGTAATACATGCATCTCCTTACTGCATGTGCTTACTCCTCGATAAATGCTTCTTTTCTTCTCCATTAAGAAGCACAGGAACAAAAAGCATAAGGTGGGTGGTGGTTGCCACTCAGCATGTCAGCAGCCGAAGGAACATGTTGCAGCCCCAATCCAGCAAAAGCAGTGGGACAGATATGCAGGACAAAGCACACAGGTCTACCTTCAGTAGGATTACTTCTACTTTTGCATTTAAGCAGACTCTCAGAGGCTTTAGCAGAGTACAACTTTTAGCAGTAGACAATGCATATGTTAGACGTACCCAGGTTTTTCATGTTGTAATGAACATAGGCTGTTATAAAACCATGTCATCGTCTTTCATCATTCAAAAAGCATCTACTACCAACCTCTTCTGATATCAAAGTATCTACCAGAGAAGAAGAGGAGGGAGAGATTTGGAAAGAAAGATATTCATAATAACTAGAAACCATTTTTCTAACAAGGAATTCCTTCTTCCCAAAGACACTCATCTCTGGGAAGAACTTATTTCTACCTAGTATCACAGGAAAAGAGCAAAAATATCAGGTTTTATTTTACTAAGTGTATGTGATATAGCAAAAGTTATTTTAACTAAAAGCACATGCTTCCTTGTAAGGGGTGATTCTCATTCCTTCCAGTTACTGCTCGCACCATCTGCACGTCTGGGATTTGTCTCACCAGACATGGACTGCCATGAGCCTCTTAACTCACCCCGAGTGAACTTGAGGAGCATGGGGTGGGTCTGACAAGTGATTCCTTCCCTCTTAATACAGGTGAACTGCAGTTTAGGAGTGTCTGTTTCCTTCCATTGGTGTGTTGATATGTAGGCATGCACTATTGACATCTATACATTAAAAGAACTAAGTAATCCCAGTTTATAAGTCTGGTAACAATTTGTAGCAATGTTGTGGGCTTAGTGATTTTTTTTCTGAAAAGTGACATGACTAGACCAAAGCTGAGTTCTTTGTGGTCTTTTGTTTCAATTCATTGTAATGATCACGTTATACTAAATGTTAAAATCACAGCAAGCAAGCCACAGAAATTAGTCATAACTACAGGACATACGAAGAATGTGTAATAGTCTGACAAAAGACAGATGATTTATTGTATTTCCTTGAGTTACTGATAACCTTTAACTCATCAATAATGAGTGGGAGAAATAATGTATTCAGAGAGTGACTCTGTATTCTGTTTATGCAATACCATTTGGTGATGAATGTGTTGTAAGGAGTAACGTCTGGGCAAACGCTAGCAAAGTTTCTGTGAAGGACTTTGCGGTCACAAGGAGAGAATAATACATTTTTTTAACTGAATCTCTTCTGATTTTCTTCTCTGGAACAGGTGTCAATTTTCAGCTGCCAGTAAGTGGCAAGTAAACACCACTTAAATTCTCTGGAACTATAGAAATGGATCAGTAGGGGAGTAGTCTGGGGCAGATGAAAATGTGTTTAGTTTTGAAAGATAGTTGTATTCTGGCTCTGTGCATTTATTTCTTCCCTCACCATGAGCAATATAATTAGAAATATTGATGAGAAAAAAATCATCCCTGATGGAAGAATTTTCTATCAGAAAGAACTGGTTTGTTGAAACAAACAAAAGTCTTGGGAGGGGGCTAATTAAAGCACTTGCTTCAACAGAGCAAAATCACTTCATTGTGATCTCCATCATTTTGACTTTCAAATCATATATTTCCATAGGTTTTCAGATTACATTTTCGTAAGTGTCTGAATTCCTGGGAATTTATTTAAATTCCAGCCTTTCATTTGAGTTGGAAAAAGAAGAAAACTGAAATATAATAATCCCTCATAGGACAATTCTGTAATTTCACCTGTTACTACTGATTGACAGGTTTTCTTCTTAGGAATTAGATCAGAAGCTGCTTTAAGAGCAAAAAGAATTTCTAGTGAGGAAAGAACTACTAACAATAAAATTTTTTTTGAGTACAAATTTTAATTGATGAGGAAATATCAATATATATGGATATATGCATAAAATGATCTATCCCTGCTGCTTTCTGTGATCTTGTTTCAACAGAGCATTTGCAGTCATGCTTAGGATCCTCTTGGAGCATTTGAAATGAAGAATATGCACAATTCCTTAACTGAGTAAAGACCCTTCTATCTGAATTGTTGCCATATGTTCTTGCAAAGTATCATATAATTCCTACTGTGGAAGTGTCTAAAGAAAGAAAATAACTAGCCTAGGCAAGAATACTATATTAACAGCAATTTTAGAGAGGGAGGTAAAGTGATATGGAAACAGTCGCACAGGACAAGTTGCCTTTAGAAGTGAAAATCTGAGCACTATGTAGAAGCGTACATAATGCTATCAACAGCCCATGTGAAAAAATAAATGTCGTGTCTATGACTGTGATTGAGTAGGAATACGGTTGATCTTAATTATATGCATGTTTGTACTCCTGTTGTCCACAGAGCACAAAGTACTTGAGAAGCAAGGCTGATTTAAGGCTCAGCTCACTTAATTCTCAGCAGACAGAAGGAGTCTATAATCATCACACATCTCACAGCTCGTCAGCTGTGCAATGCATGAAATCCTCAAGCTATGTGTGCTTCAAGTCAGGTAGTCCTTCAGGTGTAAACAACTAAGGGGGTTGATTTTATAAGGATCTGAATACTTCCACTTGGACCTAGGTACTATGCCTAGGCCCCATAATGGACAAGCCTGAGAAAGAACTGAATGCCCAGGCACTGATATTTATGGGGCAAAAGCTGCTGTTTTTCAGGAGTTTTCATAAATGCAATGTTAGGTTCTTTTTACAACTCATTACAGCTAGTAAAATAGCAACACTGAGAAAAGATTTCACATTTTGGAATTCGTAAGAATGAGGGAGCTAAGAAATGAAGAGAGAAAAAATATCAAACATGCTTAATTTCTCCAACCTCCCTAAAAAGTGAAAATCTCTTTTGTCTGAATTTTGAGAACCAGCGCACTCTTTGCTTATTTCATCCAAACGATTTTACACAGAATTAAAAATAAATGAAAAGTTAGAAAATACAGAGCCCAACAATCACAATGATTATAAATCACTAAGGGATTATAATGATTTTCTCCTATTGTGGCTTGCAGCCTAGAAACAGGATATACAGTAAGTGCTACTACTGTTAGCTAATGGAGATTCTCCTTTAGCTCAAGTGGTAGCGCTGTTGCTTTGGGATAGGAAGGTTGTGATGTCTTGCCTAAAGGGATATAAGTGTTGCAATTCAGGTCCCAAATGAGAAAAATTCTTCACATTGGTGCCCAATTAGTGATCTGATTCCTGGTGTTAAGTCTAATGCAATTTAGCACGCACCTGCTGAATAGCACACATGCCAAATACCAACTGAACTGCTACGGCTCTTTGTCTTTGTTCATGGAGAGTTGAATGTTTTGTTGCAGGGTAGGGAGCAGAGCACAGGGGTAAGGGGTATTTGCAAACATTTGTGGGAATGAAATCTGCAGATTTTCTTCAGCAGCATTTCAGCGCTGTTCACATTTGCTCTGCAGCAAATAGATATGGATATTCATTGAGAGCATGACCTGAGTATATAAAAGTTAAAATAACAATGGGGTAATATCTTACTATCCCAAGTGATAATAATCTGACCTATTGACCTAAAAGACACCAAAAGAAACAATTCCTGCCTTGACTTTACAGTTTTAAATACAGAGAAGAGAGGGCCTCACAGTCATCCTAGCCTGTCTTATTTTATTCTTGTAATTCCAGATTTCTTGTGGATATTGTGGAAAAAAAATGTAAAGTTTGGAAAGGATTTGAATGAGAACAAGATAAAGGCCTTTGCATTATGTAAGCTTGTAGTGAGCTGACATGGTTTTCTAAGGGTATCCACAATTAATTCATTTAGATTAAAATAATTAAAAAGATGCCTGTCTAAGGCTCTAAACTCCCTCACATATCATTAATAATACAATAAAATCCCAGAAGAATGAAAATAATCATACCAACAGGAACTCAGCCAAGCAGCATCCTACAGAGACTCCTTTCCACCCTTTTATTGTTGTGGGAAACATACCTTCAGCCCTGTTAAACAATTCTGTTAAACAGGTGTCATTTGGAGATAGCCCTATAGGACTATTCTGAGCCAAGAAAAAAAAAAAAGGTGGTGATGAAGCTTTAGAATCTCAGGGACCCCCCAGAAAGCACCCAAGTACCCCTGCAAAGTCAAATAAGAGAGAATTCATCTTGGGCATCAACTACTGACCAGAGATAACAACCCTGGTACATGCAGAAATAAAACAAGTAATTCCTATTCAGGCTACTTTGCGGTTTTAGAGTCACTACAATTCATAACTAACACGTTAAGCTACAGAAGGCGGCAGACAACTGTGAAACACAAGGGTGCCTATATCTTTTTTTTTTTTTCACTGAGAAGCCCTACCCAGAAAACTAGCTGCTACATTTTGTCTCTGAAGCTCAACTAGCTTCAGTCTTTGCATGGCTTTAAAGTGCAACACAGTGTAAACTAGACAGCAACAAAAGATCTCAAAGCATCCAAAGCATGGATAATAATCACAAGAATATCAGTCAAAAGAAAAAGTTGTAATCTCTTAGCTAGATGAAGCTTACAAAAAGGATTGGCAAGACTGCTAGTACACTCTGTTTGTCAAAAACTGGTGGAAGATCTCCCTACCCACTTAAATCTGGATCCTACATGGTAGCAAGGGCACACTAAGCTCCGAATAGGATTCTAGCAATGTTCCTTGCCCCTTTCCCAGTGTATTCTTATCCGCATCTTTTGTGGTTTGGTAAGATTTTATTGGCAGGTCCCTTTTTCCAAGCCTCCACTCCCTACATGTTGGTTCACACAATCCAAGTTAGACAGAAAGCAATCAAATGCCATGTGTTTCTAAAGGAAATTATGGGGTATAGCATAATAGCCAAGTGATTTACGATATGGGCACCACCTTAGAACGAGGTAAATGCACCAGACTGGTAAACAAGTTTTCTCGTGACCTTTTTGCATTAATTGTCTTATGAGAACAGATCTGGGTTGAAATTAGAGCACAGAATACATTAATTAAAGCATGCCCATGGTATTTTAAGAAGTGCAGGTAGGAGATTAGGCCTTTTCTAACCCTGACTTGCAGTCCAGCTGAAGGAATTCCAGGTTGGAAATGGAAGGTTCTGAGGTGCTGCCTCTGGTCTGGCACCTGAACGGCTCTGATGGCAGTTTTGTCCGTGTCTGCAGCAGGGCCAGAATGTTACCTTTAAAGCAAAAGTTACAGACTCCTCTCTCAGAAAACAAAAGCACTCCTCCTGATAGCCTAAAAAGGAACAAAACTCCCAGAGCTCCATATAGCTCTTGCCATTCCACATTGAGATACAAAGGCTGGAGTTGCCACCAGTTCAAAGTAGAATAAGATAAATATTTATAACAGTGAGTAACTATTTCAACAAATTACTAAGGGACTTGTGAAATTATGGAACAATGAAAGTCTTTGTTTCCTTCCTGGAAGATATGTTTAATCAAAGTTACTGGCTGGAATGTGGATGTGCTGGGTGAAATACAGCAGGCTGGTCCACTCAAGAATTCAAAGCAAATGATTTTAATAATTTTAATGATTTCTTGTCATCTTTAAACCCATGAAGAATGGATGTATTATCTAACTATCTAATGTATTATCTAACTATCTAATATCTATGGATTTTATGATCTAAATCATAAAATCTTTGATTTTAACACAACATTCTTGCATATCAGATGCAAAATACACTTGTCTATTAATTTTTAAACAGCATTCAGTAGAACTCAAAACTTGCAAAAATATTAACTCGTCGTGCCATATTAGAGAACTTATCTTCTTCTGTGCCTCCATGAGGGAATCCAATAATATCTACAGTTCTCCCTCTGCCATACAATGAGGACAAACGGTTTTACTATTACTTTCGCTTGTTCACTCATTTCCAAACAAAACCAAAACCAGCCATGTTAATTAGTTGCACAAAATTCAGCACATAAGCTTTGAGGAAAAGCAACTTTTTCTTTTAATTTTGGGCATCTTTTCATGAGCCACCCAGTACTGACTCAGCGGTGCTGGACCTTCACTTGGGGCCCAGAACTCTGCAGCTGCTCTAGCTCAGAATTTGCCTAGAGCAATGTGCCAGCTGTCTCTGACTGTATTACACCACAGTAATGCGAACAACTGGAAGCAATAATGTGTCTCCCCATTTGCCTAACAATACCAACATGAACAATAATTCAGAAGACTGAAGATTTGTGCTGTAATTTAATAAACCCCATGCACATTTCTACAATTGAGTATCACATCTGCGCAATGGATCCTAGAAGTGTAATATTCTTTTATAAGGGACCATTAACCAATCTTAAGTTTATAGGTTTCCTTAAATCTTTTTCATCAGCTGTTAAACTACAGTAAAGAGAAAATTGCCTCTTATGAGACAAGGGATAGTAAAATACAAAGACTGTGATTAAACGTCAATCAATTAAGGATTATAATATAATAAAAATGCTGACTGATGATTAAAATGAGCACTTTCTGGCAGAATTTTATAAGCAATATTAAGAATTGTTTTAAAAAGTCAATAGAATAAACCCCACTTACATCTTATTATGTATAGGGACACCGACTTAGATAGGTCTATTTAGAGAAGAGGAGAAAAAAAATTGTTATTCTGACAAAAATACCTAAGAAGCAGTTTGTTGTCGATCTCCACATTAAGTAGGATACATTCATTTCTGTCGTTTATTTTATTATACCCCTGACTCCTCCATTTTAAATCCATTTCTGAGTGGAGTAAATAATGTTATATATTTTAGTTTCAGCTGGCATTTGGCAAGTTCATGCAACTAGGCTACATTTCCTGAAAACAGGTAACAGATCGTGCAGTAAACAATATAAATAAGAGACACACAAAATATTATTTCATGTAACAGACCTAAGAGAATAGCTCAGCTGAGGGGAAAACACAGGAAATGCAATCTTTGTTTGTGTCTCTTTACTGAAGATGATTTAGTCATCTTTTAAGGGAAAAAAAAAATCCTATGGAATTTAGGATTAGACTAAACAGATTCTACAGAAACTCTTACATAGCACATTAATAGTAAATAGTAAGCTTTTTATTGTCTTTATGAAATACCCAGCAAAATGTTGTAGCAGGAGTATAGTTTTCTATTAAATTCTACAGTTTGTTTCAAGAGAGCAATAGAAAGTTTTCATTTTCTTAAGGGAAACTCCTTATATTGTACATTGTGACTAATATTCATTCCCTGTGCTCCTGCTCCCACGTTGCTGAGTGGCTGTGGATAAAAAGCACGTTACCATGTAGATTCTTTTATCATTACATTTTTGTTTTTTTCTCTTTCATATTCATCAACTTTCAAATCAGGCCATATTTATTTCTCCATACTCCTTAGATTGTACCATGTGTTTGCCAAAGGTCACCTCTACTTCACAAAACTATCACTTCCATTTCTGCATGGGTCATACTAACACCTTTAGAGAACATCACTGTTCTGCCATACTTTCTCTTGTCCTAATTTCTTCCCACTTTGCTACTTTTTTTCTTGTTCCTGTCTCTTCAACAGCAGGGAAATTCTTCTTACTTGCTTTCTTTTTTTAACCTCTATGTAATCCTTAAAGCTACTCTTCAACTTCTCTTCTGTACTTTCATCTTTCTTTTTAACTAATTAAGTGGATCTTGTACTATCAGAGGTATCTCCTAAGCTTTAACTCTGAAAACTAGAGGCTGTGTGAGCACCAAAATGAAGAAAGATAGCTTTCTTATAAAATTGTGTCTCTACCTTGACAGAAAGTATTCAAGAAAGCAGTCTCCAATTTAAACCTTATTTGTAGTTAAGGCATTCGTGAAAGGTTTTCTGTTACGTGGACTTCTGGTGTTGAGCTCCCATTATAGCCTTTTCCTCACTGGGTGGTGAAAAAGATTCTTCTCCCCCTCCCCCTCTCACCTTTCTGTTTCACTGCATTTACTGAAAACATGCTACCACTCTTTCATCAGACTCGATTAAAATTCCCCGCTGGGTTCAAAATTGTTAGGTGTCCTGGATATACATACAGACTGGGGGGCAAGAGGCTAAAGAGCAGCCCCACAGAAAGGGATCTGGGGGTTCTGGTCAGCAGCAAGCTGAACACGAGCCAGCAGCGTGCCCTGGCAGCCAGGAGGGCCAGCCATGCCCTGGGGTGCATCAGGCACGGCACTGCTGGCCAGGCGAGGGAAGGGATTGTCCTGCTCTGCTCTGCCTGGTGCGGCCTCACCTCGAGCACTGTGTGCAGGTTTGGGCACCACAGGATAAGAAGGACAAAAAATATTAGAGTGTCCAAAGGAGGGCTACAAAGATGGTGAAGGGTTTAGAGGGCAAGACGTGTGAGGAGCGGCTGAGGTCACTTGGTTTGTTCAGCTTAGAGAAGAGAAGGCTGAGAGGTGACCTCATTTTGGTCTACAACTTCCTCATGAGGAGGGTCAGAGAAGGAAGTGCTGATCTCTTCTCTCTGGTGACCAGCAACAGGACCCGAGGGAATGGCACTAAGCTGTGTCAGGGGAGGTTCAGGCTGGATGTTAGGAAAAGGTTCTTCGCTGAGAAGGTGGTTGGGCACTGGAACAGGCTCCCCAAGGAAGTGGTCGTGGCACTGAGCCTGCTGGAGTTTAAGAAGCATTTGTACAACGCTCTCAGACATATGGTTTGTTTTAGGTAGTCCCGTGTGGAGCCAGGAGTTGGACTCAGTGATCTTTGTGGTCTGTTCCAACTCAGGATATTCTATGGTTCTGTGATTCTATGATTCTAGGGAGCATGGAAAGGCACAGATAGATACACACAACATGGTCATTTACTCTCCTTAGGAAATTATGCTAAAGACCATTCCTGTATTTTTTCTCTCTCTCAAGCTACCACAGGCTCTCTATTCTTGTCTGTCTCCATAGCCACAGGATGCCCAATGTAAATTTCCTTTTGCGGGTTCCTACATTACTCCTCTATCCTCCACCATCTGATTCCTCTTAAGGAAATGGAGCACCAAGAACATAGTAAGCACCAAGAAATTTTGCCCTCCCTCAGTCTTGTCCTTTTTAGTTCTCTCCCTCTTGATCAGACTTCTTGTTCCCATTTCCTGTAACTACCCCAGATGGTATTATCAGATACCTCATTTTCAGTGTAAGATCTTGCATTTAACAGCTGATATCTACTACAAGCAGACCTTTCTCCTCCTTTTGAATGCCTTGCCATAACTTTAATTTAGGATTGGAAAAAAACATTGCTTATTTGCAAAATCTCCTCCATTACTATTGTCAATTTTACCAATTCCCAGTTCACCAGAACATAGCATCAGTATTCTCTTTGACTTTTTAAGACATACTCACTACAGTAAAGAAGAGGGGTGATTTGCTGAAGCAGGTATGTAATCAAAATAATTTGCCGTAATTCCCCAGCTGGTCATAATCGGGTGGAATTCATCTCATTCATCTTTAGACATATAATGCAGACGTTATATTTGAGCTCATCACTACATCTACTCACCCTAGATTCCTAGGTGGTCAAGGTGTAGGAAAGGATTTCTCGAGAGTTAAATAAGCTGGCCTACTTTAGTCATTTGCTTTAAAATTAGCTAAACTGTGCACTCAAAATGCCCCTCTTCTCTACTGGTTTTATAGTGCAGATGAGTTTACTCTGAAGATGTTAGTCTTATCTACAGATTCACATAGTGGGTCAGCTTCCCAAATTGACTCACACTGCAGCCACAAGAACACTAGACCCAATACCAAAGAAGAGGAGAGGAAAATAACATACAGCTGATGGCACAGGGTGGGACAAGGCAGGCTTTCCTTTCTTAGCAGCAAATCTTTTAATCAGGTCAAATCCTACTCATAATTGGACACCAGATATGAGCTGAGTAGCCTGCTCTGAAAGTTCTGAGAAGTTCTCACATGTAGAACATAATTACAGAGTGACAGGGATTTGGGAGTACGGTCATGATCATGTGTCAACATATGTGTTCATGCTATGATGTGATATAATGTGGCCATGTATTTTAGTGTTTAATGGAAGCTACTTACAAATGATGATCAGGTCCACTGTTACACACCGTATTTTTCAGCTCTGGAAAAGTTTTCTTCTGTAAAATCTTGTCTGCCCTACATACAGTCTTTAGAGTTGACACCACAAGTTTGAATGGAAATCCTGCTATTAGAAGTATTGCAGAATCAGATCCTTGTATGTATAATTTAAGAAGACAACTACATTTTGTCAAGGAGTTACAGATGCCTAGTTTACAAAGACACTATGTAATATCGAAAGTGCAATTACACTGATGTAAGACTTCACTGTTCCTTACCTCAAATCTCTTATAATGGCAGGGTAAAAACCTCCCTGACTCTATGCTGGATAAAAACCTTCTCTAACCGACCTTTTGTATCATGTGTCTATCTCAGTTTTGGCATCTCATGACAGTAATAACCTGAAAATTATCTTCATCTCCTGCCACTTCTTGACAAGCATACTATAACTTCTCCCAGGAGACATTGTCAGTTCATTGAAGAATAATAGTAGTAATGATGATATAATAAAGGAAAGCCATTCAAGTCATCAGAGTATGTATTCTATGTTTGTGTCTTGGCAGGACTGAAAATTTTCTGAATGGCTGTCCCAAAACAACAAAGGATCTATTCTAGTTTTCCTTTTGTATCCAAAACAGACATTAATGTAAATTTTGGTTGTGCAAAACCAACTGAAATAGTGTATTAAAATACATCTATTTTAAAATATGGGCTTGTTCCTTGTAACCTTCAGCAGTCACACCTCACTGAGAATGCACTGGAATTTGACATGCCTTGTGAAATATCTTCTTTGTGTCTCCAAATTCAACCACAGAACATGTGAAGTATGAGGGTAGTTTGTTTGTGATGCTTGGAAACAGGGGAAAAATACCTTTCTGAAAGAAAAAAAAAAAATCCTTCATGTTTCTGTCTAAGTGATCACACACATTAAAGAAATGGTGAGGATTACAGATAAAATAATGAGAAATAACAAAAAAAGACCTTTTGTGAGATAAAGTATTTTTTTTTAAAGAAGGCTATTAATACTTGCAATATTTTCTGTGTAAGCAGAAGTAAAAGCTCATCATAAAGTTCTCTCTGTCATATAACAGTTTTAATAAATAGAGTTTTTTCCTTGTGTAGTGTTTCAGTGAAAGTATTCTTCACAGTTTTATTCATTTTATTAGTCATGCACTGGACTTAGTTTAAAACTAAGGTAAAGTTAAAGAGAAATCAGAAAAAAAAGCTCTTAGAAAATGGATTATACACTGAATCATTCTCTCCATCCTTACCCCATGGTCATTTTTGCTGATGCAAGACGTGTTTTATCTAGCTATCATGGTCTTTTTCCTCTAAAGATTGATGACTGAAAATGCTGCACTAGTAGTTATCCATCACATATGCCTATGGATGGCCACGGTCTTGTCTGTGATCCATTCTTATACCAATTAAGTTTGGATCTCTGCCAGCCACAGAGCCTTGTTATGCCACTCAGAGAGAATCAAAGAACTTGAATGATTTCCTGATTATTATAGATTATTGAAATCCTTCCAGCCCACTTGAGCTGAAAGCTGGACTTGAATAAGAAAACTTGGAATCCAAAGGCAAACCAGATATTGTAAGGTTTGTTCTTTATAACACTGTGCTATTTTGCTTACAGCCAAGCAGAGCTGGTTTGACAGTGAACTGAGAGGCTGCAGAGCTTATTCAGGAAACCACCTTTACAGAAGCAAATGGTGATCCTGTAAGTCTTTTCCTGAAGCATTTATTCTATCAAATCCACTTCTCAGTCCCCAAAATGAATATTGCTAGGATGCATGCAACTCAAATTTCAAATATTGATCAGTCTCTGGCCAGATTGTAGATGGTAATGGTACAGTCTTAAGACACAGACTTGATTTTTACCCTTGGTTGCCTCAGTTTACTGTTTCTTATGTACTGTTATTTGTAATGATTTCACAAACATGTTCAATATAATTTTTCAATCCAAGCAACACAAAGGTTTTTTTATGTGAGCCAAATCTAGAAGTAGAACATACTGATTATTCTTCCTTATAACACTGTACATACTTTAGAGTAATTTATATATGTTTACCTGTGAGCATAAAAGAATGCTGGTATGATCCATTTGCATGCCAAAGTGTAGGAAGGAAGTTTAAGTAGAAGAAATTTAATAGAGCAAATTCTACCTTTATGTTTACTCCTCAGTGGCAGATGTTTTTGCTCTCTCTTCTGAGCTGCTGAGGAGAATTACACTTGTATAGTCTCATATATGTGCAGCTACTGGAGCACACCAAACTAAGAGTTTGTGAGCATGGTTAAAGACTTCAGATTTTTTTTCATATTGGTCCTCTTGTCACTTAGGCATAAATGCATGCTTGGATTTGCTACCTTACTTCCAATAAATTGACAATATTCTTTGCTATAGGTCTGAATGTCATTTAGAAGGAGCTCCTTTTGCATTACCTTGGCTGTGCAAATGTATCTAGGCAAAAGTGAAAGCCAGGTCCCAAAACACTAAATGCCTGGTTTGGGATTTCACATGAACTGGGTTATAGATAGCTATGCAGAATAAGAGACATAAAAGAACTGGGGCAGTACCAAAAGTCTGGAGAAAGCAGTGGAATATAGATGATAAAGTGAAATGCTTTCTTTTTTATTCAACATGAATGCTGGGGAGTCCTGAACTGTGTTTTCAAGAAAATTCTTGCCCTCAACTATTTGCTCCAGAGAAGGGAACAATATCCTTCCTGATACTGTGAATCTGAATGACTTTCCGTTATGAATTAGGAAGGAATTCTTCGTATCAAACAAAACTAGCAAGAAATCTGTTGGGTTCTTAAGGCAATGAAACTCACATGCATGTACTATGTGCTTGCATCTCTCCTAAGTGTTGTTTTGATAACTTTATCCAAAGTTTTAATCACTTTGGCAGCTGTATGGAGGTCTCAAATTTCTGTAAAGTTGGGCAGCTGAGTAGAAGGGGACAGTCCAAGGGAAAGGATTGTCACATAAGAGTGCACTGTCAAGACATAAGCTGATAAACTGCAGTAGTTTCTCACATTTCTTGCTAGTTTGGGAAGGAGGATCCCAGTCAAAGGCAATAACATTTTCACAGATTGAAAGAACTAATTTCCAGAAAAAAAGTTAAGTGAATTTTGGAAAAAGGGTACTCAAGGTTGAATGTACATCACGAAATGAGAAGAGAAATGTCGATGTTGACATCTAGGCATGCATGTTAGCTGAGATTTCAGTTCAGTTGTCCAAATACAGGTAGACATTGCTATTTTGGATGCTCCTGAGTATCTGAAACAACCACTTACAGTTTGCAGATACAGTAAAAGACCTACAGGAGAAACACACGGTCTGGAAAGTCATCTGGAGGCAAGGAAGGACATGCTAGGACATCTGTAAATGCAGTAGACACCTATATTTTGGCAATTTAATAGCCTTACAGAGCTATTCGGCTGATTAAGCTTAATTTTTTACTTTGAGTGAGATGAAGAGCTTCTTAAACTCCATTAACTGTACTGACTAGAGTGCCATTGACTACAATGGGAACTTAGATACCTAATTCGCACAGAGATATCTACATTATAATCCTTAATTTAGATGTCTTAATCTGTGAGCTGGATCCTGTCCCTAAAGCATCTGTTTCTTAACTTCTTAAACAGAAGTCAGTGAACAGATCATCTATGAGGCAAAGATTGTCTACCCAAGTGGCAGAGTTAACCCACACTGGATATTTTAAATGCTTGATATGAGAGAGGGAGTGGACATAAAGAATTTTGAATTAATGACCTTGTGACCTGTTGCTTAAAACCTACTTGTTTCGGCTGATGTTCAGTTAACAGCCCATGTAGCTTGTTGTGACCACTTCTTGTTTGAGCAATCCCTGCTTCTGCAGTATTAAGACTGGACATGTTGTACATGGATGCACAAAAAAATGGGAACTTCTCATCTTCCAGCTTTCTCTTCCAGTCACTATCTTCTTCTCTTCCCACCCATCCTCCCAAGCTCCTTCTGCTCTGTTTTGCTCTATAACTATGTGACACAGTAGCTGTAAGGAGGCAGTAAGGAAAAAAAGAAAAAGTCTTTCATTAATAGAAAATATCTTATATGTGAGAACTGGGATCTGATTCATGATGTGACGGTGATATCAAACATGACTAGCCAGCTAATCAGATTGAATCTTTGGATAATCATTATTCCCACTCAGGTTCTAATCAGTAGTTGACTTCAACTAGCCTTTTTTGTCTAGCCTTTTAGGGAAAAAAAAAATTCTATTGCTATATTGCTACAGCCAATATTCATATTTTAGTTGTTGCTTCACATNAAGTAATAAAGACAGTATAATAAAATGGCAGTATAATAAAATCTTAAAAAATAAGATCTGGGGAAGATAATTTTCTTTACAAACCCAAATATATGTTAAGTAAGCTAACATCTAAGACATTGAAGATTTTTATTAGATCACAAAAAAAAGATTTTCCTGATTCACATTTTGCTGAGGTTAATTAACACACTACTATGTATCTTTTCACATGATTGTTGTAGGAAACTGTACTTTTCCCTCCTTCCCCTGCCCTGCTAACCCCTAAGACTGAGGCAAAACCCACTGACATTCTTCCTGGTTAAATCAAGCTATAATGAAATACTTTCTTGGTGACTCAAACAAGTCTCAAAGGAAAACCTAGTAAAGGAAATGTCAGGGATGCATCCTTTAATTTTTTCTTTCCTGAAATCTTGAAGTAGATCCTGAGTGACTCCACAGCACTGGCTGCAGAGTAGGACCCTTAAATAAAACATCACAAGTGTTTAAAACTGAAAGCTGTGTGCAGGGAGCAGATAGAGCCCCACTAAAGACCAATACAATAAAAGAGGCAACAGTCTGATCACTGTTCTGATTTTTTTTAAACTGATTTTGAAAGGTCTTCTCAGTGTTTTGGAACGGTAGATTGCATTGTTGTAAAACACACATGGATGGATGGATGAAACTGTGGTCTGCATACACTAGGTGAAATATATCTATTGACTTACAAGCTGGCTGGATGTGTCAAAATGCAATCCAGTATTTTTGTAATAATAGCTAGCAGTCATAGTTGTAAATTATTTATGGAGACTATTCAGTGCAAACAGGTTAGTGCACACATCCTCTTCAGCTTGACTGCCCTGGTTTTAGATCACTCAGACATTCAACTCCTTAGAGATCTGCTCTTATCATTGCAAACCCTAAAAAGGTACCAAAACTGCAGTCATTTCAGCAGCTCAAAGCAGCTCAGCCATTTGCTAAAGTTCTACCTCAAGGTTCAGTGAATAAACACCATTTCTGCCCACCTCTTTCGCACCCACCCTGGCCCTTGCGATGTAAGTTAATATCAGACATGAAGAGAGATCAATCTCTAGAGCTAAAATTCCAGTGTGCTTCACTATCTTTGTGCAGAAACATGGAAGAATGTATATAGCAAAGGCCACCAATGATCTTAATACAAACTGACATTTCACTAATGCTCTGCTTCAGGAGATGGGAAAAAGACAACCATCCAATGAGTACATCTGGTTAAATTCAAAAAAGTATAGCACCCTATTGCAGTGCAGTACACCTATTTTCCAATGCACACAAATATTGACTCTCATTAGCATGTTGTCCTCACCAGTCCATTTCAAGCAGCTGCACCCACCCTGCACTGTCAGAGGACTGTGGGTTACTGAATTTTATGTTTGAACAACAAGGCACGAAACAAAAGTAATCCATCACATACAGAAAAATGCCAGGACTTGACTGCTGTGACAGGTATAGTATGTTGAAACATTTACTGTTTATTTGTTTCTCTCTAGGACAAGTTCACCCAGCAAGGGCTTTGTGGGGGCTGCTTTTGCCACAAGTTATTCCTGATAGCTCTGAAACTGAGACAGTGCATTCAATCATTAGTTTGTAAATTGGAATAAAAGTTTAAAATGCATTAGTAGCACTGACCTCTACACAGCTCTGAGTGGATTTTCTTTCTGACAATTTAGGCATCCACAAGCTTCTGCCTCAGTCTCAGGAATCTGGATTTTGGCCTTTATCATCCATGACATTGGGCAGAGAAAAAATCCTCACAGACAAGGTTGCAGGAGGAGAAAAAATGGATGGAGAACTTGGACAGAGACCACTGACATTGTTTCTTTTCAGTCCTTGCCTGGCTCTTGAATAGCTTCCACTACCACCAATTGCTCTGTTAGGCCAAGAAGGAAGTCCCTGTCCATGTATAAGCAGATGTTTAGAGCCTAGCCATAAGTAACTCCAAGGCATACTCTCAATGAGAAACCTGCCTGGGGCTGAGGAGATCAAGCACATGAAATCAGCTCTTCATACTCACTCACATTGCAGAACTCTGCTTGCCACATGGCTAGAGTCTCTGGGGAAGCATACAGGACTGCTTATGCTCTATTCTCCCCAGTGAATTTGGCCCCAAATCTGATATAATTTCCAATGCAAAGGCAAACAGCAAAAAAATGTGCTTTGCCAAAGACATGGCTTGCACCAGTGAAGGATGGAAGTGTACCTAATTAAATATGCACAACGCAGCATAATGACAAAGGGTAAACATGCAGCAGCAAGTGGATCTGTTTGCAAGGAGGGGAGAACAATCGCAACACAATGCAGCATACATGTGACATACACCAGTGCTGGTAAAAATGTAATATTAGGTTACTAACTCCTGTGGCATGATAATGGATCCAGGTTTCAGATGGACCCCACAACAGGAGGTCAGAGCTTATGCATGCCAGGTGCTATCATTTCTTTTTTTTATTCTTTTCTTGGTTCTAGAGCAAAATGAGATCAATGAGAATATCAACCAGAAAGTCAGGCTGGGAATGCAAACAGTTAACTAGGGCCCACATCACAGGGCTAGAAACAAAGATCTCTAACTTTCCTCTGTATCACACCTTTAATACAGATGGAACAAGGAAGAAGATCCAAAAGCAAAACTGGGAAAAAGTACATAAGAATAAACGTAAATTTATTATATATAATTTAAATATATAATTATATATTGTATATAATGTATAATTATATATAATTTAAATGTATAATTACAGAAATAACATTATATAATTCTTCAGTTAAAGACAGCTGAGAAACAAAAGCAAACCCAACCCCGTTGATACATTTTGCAGGAATCTGGGAGGGATTCCACAAATCATATGAATATTCTGAAGCAGGATTCAGGTATAATTATTATAGTTGGTCATTATTTTAAAACTGGAACAAGCAACAAGCACCAGGAAAAGTAAACACTTTGTTCTTGTTCTCACTCATGCACTGTTCTGGCTTTTATTACCATGCCAAACAGCCCAAATCTGTATTCCTGATGAACCACACAATTCCCACTGCCTGCTCTGTTCACTGCTTTTTGTGTCAGTCCTAAAACATTTAGGCATGAGAAAAAAGCTCAATACAGGAGTGTGTGAGTTTAGAATATACTGCACAAACCCTTACTGTGAATGCATCCAAAGTTTGGACACATCCACCTCATTGTGGTTAGTGCTGAACTATCTGCAGTACTTTTTTAGAAAACAGAGAGCCATCAACATCTTCTGAGGGAGATTTTTCCCACCTGAGATGGTAGCATGAATGAATTTCCTTCTGGATGTGTCGGAGGGCAATTCGGCTCACATATTATCTCAATCTACCGTTGGAGCTGCGCATCTTTCTCCACCTCCTACAGAGGAAGATTGACTAACATACTGGAATCATTAAAGGTTTTAGTTAGATGAGAGCATCCCATCCTAATGATTCAAGGTACACGAATACTTTATTTCAACAGAGGTGAACCATGTTGTTCTTATTTAAATTTACCTCACATAATTTTATTTGAAACAAAATTTCTTTCCAACCACAAAATTAAAGACTATTAAACTGTTTTTAAGAAGGCTAACTTGAGTCTTCACATGATCTTCTCAATAATTAAGAGACCTTTATAAAATATTTTGTAGTTTCTTTTGACAAAACTTTACTATATATTATTATTTTTTTAGTTCTTACTGGGCATGTGACACTGAAGTAGAGCATAGCATTCTAAACAGATTTCAGTAATTATTTTTAAATTAAGCAATTTACTGAAAAAAATTAATGGCCTGCTCTTGCCTTTATCTAATGTTAAGTAGCAACAACTGTAAACATCTAAATCATTTACTTAATCTGAAAATTTAGACTGGTTTTAAAAACTCTAGAAGCTATTGGACATTTCGGAGGTAGAAACTTCACAGTGTTTAAAACTGGTATCATAACAGGAAAGAAGAGTTCTTCACGTGGGATCAGGAAAATTACATAGATGGTATTTTAAGTAGCGCTGAGAAGGCTAATTAGTAGACCTCCCTCCACCCCCCTTTAAGGATGTGATATACATGCATCTAATTGTAATATTCAAAGACCAGTTAAAGGGAAAGGAAAAAAAAAGATTCCCAAATGCTGACAAAAATATAAAAAATAACAAAAAACTAAGGCAACTGAAGTCTTATTTCTATGGACTACGTTAAGTCTTTTAGTCCAAGCAACTCAGCAGCTTTATAGCATTCTCTGGATGTAGGTATATATGTATGTGTATATGTACATCCATATTCATGTGCATGTAGGTCTAGGCATGTATGTGATAATATTTTTGGCTGTATTCATTTCTAGCACAAGGAATTTCTATTATGTTGAAGCAAGACTGTACAGCAACACTAATGCAGAAAGCTAAAAAGGTTAATATCCTCAGTAGATGGTATCATTTCATCAATAAGAGAACTATTCAATGACCCTCTATTGGAGTGAACTCAGCATAATCGATTAACTTTGTCAAGTAAACAGATCTGTCCCTTTGGCTGCTGCGTAACTTGATATTTCTTCCTGTTCTTACTGACTCTGTGAATGGAGAAATAAAATACCCTGAAATTATACCAGCTTTGACTGAGGAAAGAGCTATTTTAAAAACTGCTTCACTGAAAGTGTCTGTCACTCTTCATCAGAGGTTTTTGTCTTCCAGCAGAGAAGGGCAGTAGGACAGGGCTCAGTCCAGCAACACAGAATGCTTAAACAAAAGCAATATTTTCCATGTTTTGATAAATTAGATGAAAATCAATTGGCAAACAAAATAAAATAATGTGCTCCACACCACATGACATAGCTGACTTGAGTAATTATCCTCACAATGTACCATCCTTTGCTTGCTTTATCATTTGTTTTTCTCTTGTTTTTGTTTTGGCTTTTAAAACAATAATAATTTAATTACTATAACTCTAATTTGAAAGTAATGATTTCTATACACATTAGCAGGCTCTGAGACACAATCTATGATAGGTCATGAGACAGTGGTCTTAGACTGGTCCTGTGTAGTTTGCATTATGAAAAAAA
>VXAL01015893.1:97303-112380 GCA_013399475.1 Chauna torquata | reverse complement strand
TTTTTGTGATTCATCTCATCCAACTTTAGCCATTCAAAACCTAGCCATGTTATCCTAGCTGGGTTTCTAGGCTTACTCTATAACCAATGGAGAGAGATTTAGTCTTTCCAGCCTAAAATAGGTGTTTAAGATAGATGGTATTTAATGATTAATGATTCGTTCCACCTATCTTTAGATAGTCTAGAAGTTCATATCTTTCTTCACTGACTATAAAAGAAGTGTATCCAATTAGTGTAGACCTTCATGACTAACTTGGAAACAGGCAAGACAGACAAGATGAACCTCAGTCTTTGATCTAATGTTATTTGAAATAGGAATGGCAATTAAGACCCATGCTGGTGCTTTAGAAAAATCCAACCTTCCCCTTTACTGAAGTATAATTGCTTGAAATGAAACAAATGGAAAATGGACTAAAGTACCAGACTTCAAATGGTCAAGAAAAAGACTTAGAAAATGGTGAGCTTTAAAAAAGAAAGACAAATTTATAAATTAAGCACTCAGAGAATTCAGCAAGTGTGAATACACATGCAAAAAAGTGAACAGGAAATTCAGAAGGGAACTTCCCTTAGTGAGAAAAATCATCAGACCATAAGCTGAAAATAAAAGCTCCATGGGATCTGGTGGAGCTCAAAGTGAGACTTAGATCTATTATGTATTGAGGAGAAAACATAAGATGTTTCTCTAAGACAAAGTTTGAGAGGCATTTGATGCATCAAGGCTACATTTTGTCTATGGGCAAGTATTAGTAACTCCTGGTGAGTCCATGAGAGCTATGCATGCTGTTCCAGAAGTGTTTTAGAAGTAGGGACAGATGATTGCAGTGTGCTATTCACTTGAGTTAACCCTCTGGAAGTCATTTGTTTTAGACTAAGCTTTGTCTACTCCCAGCACAGAGAGAGAGAGAGAGAGAGAGAGAGAGAGAATAATTTCCAGGAAAACTTCATTATGCATCTTATCTACTTCTTGAAAAATTTGGATAGGTATATTACTGGCAATTACAAGTGTAGGACTCAGACGCAACAGATATCGTCTCAATCTACCTGATCAACCATTTGATTCCCATCAAATGTGAGAAGCTTCAAGCAAAGGAACCACAGCACCTAATTCACTGTTGAAGGCAGCATCTAAGATAATAAGCCACTGAGGAACTTCTGAAAAATTTTATGACTTCACTTTTATTAATTCCATTCACAGTGATCATAAATTATTTCTAAAGGCTTCTCTTCATAGTTTATTTTCACTTGTGCCATTTATGTTGAGAAGTTTTATTAGTGGATAAAATGATTTATTTTACACAAAACAACCTTTCTGGTCATAAATATTTGTAATAGTATCATAGAACACCCCAAGTTGGAAGGGACCCACAAGGATCATTGAGTCCAACTCCTGCCTCTGCATAGAACTACCTAAAACTTAAACCGTATGTCTGAGAGTGTTTTCCAAATGCTTCTTGAACTCTGGCAGGCTTGGTGCCATGGCCACTTCCCTGGAGATCCTGTTCCAGTGCTCAACCACCCTCGCAGTGGAGAACCTTTTCCTAATATACAATCTGAACTTCCCCTGGTGCCATAACAATACTAATACTAATACTAATACTAATACTAATACTAATACTAATACTAATACTAATACTAATACTAATACTAATACTAATAATATAGAAGTCTCAATATACAGAGTGGAGATGGATATGGTAACATTAGTGTCTGGTTTCAGATAAAGCTAAAGATATTATAAAGCATTCTGTTACAGGGGAAAAAAAAGAAGGAGAAAAGAAAAAGAAAGAAAAAGAAAAAGAAAAAGAAAAGAAAAAGAAAAAGAAAAAGAAAAAGAAAAGAAAAAGAAAAAGAAAAAGAAAAAGAAAAAGAAAAAGAAAAAGAAAAAGAAAAAGAAAAAGAAAAAGAAAAAGAAAAAAGAAAAAGAAAAAGAGAAAAAGAAAAAGAAAGAAAAAGAAAAAAAGAAAAAGAAAAAGAAAAAGAAAAAGAAAAAGAAAAAGAAAAAAAACTATTAAGTAAATATCACAAGATTTTATACCCAAACCGTGTGTCTGTATTGATTCTCACAGTCCAGACAGCCACCTCTGTGCATGGCAGAGAATAGACATTTTGTTTCTTAGGATGAATGCACACCTCCACATCCTGCAGCCTGCCTATTCTGATGCTCCTGATATTGCTGCAGCTTCAGCATTCTCCAGTGCCTCTACACGGTATCAAGTTACCAGATGATGTGTCAAGGGGCACACTCTGAAGCTCCATATGCCATAATTAGGAAAATCTATTACAGCCTCCAAAATGCAGAGCCATTGCTATACAAGGTCACTGAACAATAATAACAGCAACTTTATGCCACTGGAACTTACAAGGAAAAATCATTCTTGGAAATGCATGGACACAAAACAGTAACTTGTATTCCATTAACACCCATGTAAAGATACTAAATGAATTATATTCACAAGAATGGTCCTTTTGTTAAATATAATGTGTTCATGTCTGAAAATCACAAGGCACAAATGAATTCTGAAGATAATTTTTGTTACTAATAGCTCTCCTGTAAAAATGCTGAAGAATCAAACTCTCAAGTGCATATCAAGTGGCATGAGAAACTTAATTTCAAGGTTTATTTCTGAACAGTTTCCTGCTCCCTGTTAATATGTGGCTTTTTTTCCCTTCAGGAATCCAGAATTTGCAATACTAAAAGCATCCACAGGTCTATTTTATCCTGTACTCTGCCCACACTGAGGATGTTACAAGAAACAAAAATTTCCATAACATGATAACATGTGCGAAGATCATTACACTGTGATGGTTAGCTTAAAAAAAAAAAGAAAAAAAAATC
The DNA here is from genome assembly GCA_013399475.1 of Chauna torquata. Lineage (NCBI taxonomy): Eukaryota > Metazoa > Chordata > Aves > Anseriformes > Anhimidae > Chauna > Chauna torquata. The sequence continues at coordinate 109,545 of VXAL01015893.1, read as the reverse complement.
CCTCTATGATTTTCTCACACAAAACCCGTCTTTTAACATGAGTAAGAAGCACAATTTATTTTAAGGACCTTTTGATTTGTTCTTTTCATTTTATCTGTTTTATGACAGTCATTTATTACTCCATCACACAGAACGTACGCCTCAATACTCTCTATGGCTTATGAATGCCATCGCATCTCAGTGATCTGTTATACAACATCACAAGTATATCTTATGTGTAATTATTTCTTCATTCCTTTCCTCAGTGGAAAAAATACTACAAATGATTTACATACATATGTGTATGTATTATTTATATTTGTATATTTTCAGATTCATAGATTTCTAAATACACACGGGACTATTACAATCATCTAATGTGATCTCCTACACAACACAGTGATTCCTTCAGTAAACCCAGCAACCTAAGCTGTTGTTTGTTGCTTTTTTTTTTTTAGCAAGATAAAGGTTACATACAATGATACATCACATTTCTAGGTAAATATGATGCACTACATGCATTTATTTAAGAAAGCAAGATTAAAAAATTATTTTGTATCTGGAACCAAAAGCAGGAAATTGAAAAGTCTTAGATGTTTGCACACAAGTTTATAGATAGTCCCAACGCAGCAAGCAGTGGAACAGAAGCTTGTTACTGTGGTTCAAGGGTGAAACGCAGTCAGACAAGCCCTGAAGATGAGAAACAAAAGCTTGAATACAAACATTACTCTTCAAGAGGGCAAGCACAGCACATGGGAAGCTGAACTCACTCATTGTCTTAGTGAAGGTCCTGATCTCTGAGGACATATATTATTGTGGAATGGAAATTTCCACCGTCAATTTCTTCAAGGCACAAATTTTTTCTAACCATTTGAAGCATTTGTATTGGGTTTACTTGGTAAACGTTTGGTAGCTGGGAGGCCACAGAGATGGCTTCTGTGAGAAGATTCCAGAAGCTGCCCCATGTTAGATAAGAGCCAGCTCCAGCCAGCTCCAAAAGGGACCTGCTGCTGGCCAGACCTGAGCCAGTGAGCGATGTTGTTTGCGCCTCTGTGAGAGCAGATTTAAGAAAGGGAAAAAACTGCTGCACAACAGCAGCTGGGGGAGAGAGGAGTGAGGAACAGTCCTGCAGACACCAAGGTCAGTGAAGAAGGAGGGCAGGAGGTGCTCCAGGCGCTGGAGCAGAAGTTCCCCTGCAGCCCATGGTGAGGCCCATGGTGGAGCAGGTTGTCCCCCTGCAGCTCATGGGGTACCACATGGAGCAGATCTCCACACTGCAGCCCGTGGAGGAGCCCACAGTGGAGCAGGTGGAAGTGGCCTGAAGGAGGCTGCAGCCCATGGAGAGCCCCCGCAGGAGCAGGCTCCAGGCCGGACCTGTAGCCCGTGGAGAGGAGCCCACGCAGGAGCAGGTGATCCGGTGGGAGCTGCCACCCGTGGGGGACCCATGCTGGAGCAGTTTGCTCCTGAAGGATGGACCCCGTGGTACGGACCCATATTGGAGCAGCTCTTGAAGAGCTGCAGCCTGTGGGAAGCCCACGCAGGACCCGTTCGGGAAGGACGGCATCCCGTGGGAGGGACCCCACGTTGGAGCAGGGGAACAGAGAGCGACCATGAAGGAGCGGCAGAGACGCAGCGATATGGACTGACCACAACCCCCATTCCCCGTTCCCCTGTGCCGCTTGGGGGGAGGAGGTAGAAGAGGGTGGATGGGGGGAAGGTGTTTTTAGTTTGCTTTTAGTTTCTCACTGCTCTAGTCTGCTAGTGATAGTAATAAATTATATTAATCTCCCTATGTTGAGTCTGTTTTGCCCGTGACAGCAATCAGTGAGCAACCTTCTTGTCCTTATCTCAACCCTTAAGCCCTTGTCCGTAGTATTTTCTCCCCCACTTCCTTTGAGGAGGAAAAGTGAGAAAGTGGTTGTGGTGGAGTTTGGCTGCTCAGCAGGGTAAAACCACCACACCATTCCACATCTGAGACCAAAAACACTATTAAAATATATTGTGAAAATCCATCCTCTGCAAAGATGGAGTGTAACCTCATGGCCAGCATAAGAGTTCATTGTGCCAGGACACCATGAAACCCCCAAACTGCAAATTTTCTTGTCCTATTTGTGGGTAGAGATATTCCACCAATTAGCAGTCTGTCTTAGGTAACACATTAAAATAGGAAAGCCGTCCAGTCTGCTCATGTGTCAGTTTAGTCTATTTTCCTTCATCCAAGGCCAGCTGTGTGGCAATGGTTATACTGAACTTCAGAACAGCAGAGGACAGGCACTTCCACTGGCCCTTTCAATTTTCATAAAGTGAAAGAAATTAACCTGATCCTTGCTGTTGACTTAGTTGACAAAGCTATATTAATAGTTCTCATGACAATAATTCACTTTTCCTTTACACATCAGCTATTAGGAAGTGAAAAACTGCTTATGGCAAGTTGTTGTAAGTATTTGAGACCCATGTAAGAAGGCTCTGCTAAGAATCAGGTTTGGAAGGATGACCTAGTAAAAATTTGGATCCCTTGATGGACAGTGTTTTGGTATCCAATCTAAGTTTATAGGAACAAGGCAGTACAAAGTGTTAGGAGTTTAGATGATTAGGAGTTTTAAAAACCATGCTATGAAAATATGCCATAGGGTGCAGCTCTGTTCCAAATGAAAGTGATGAGTACAGCCCCTGAAGTATATCTTTGATTTTGATGCTCTGCAGAAGTTGAAGTGAATAAGCTCTGTGGAAGTCAATATGCAGGAATTATCCCTTGCAAAAGAAATGAGATAGTCCTCCTAACCAAAATTTTCTAAAATTCAGAAAATATTTACTGTCACATTACAGGACACATTACTGTCAGCACAGTAGAAATGACAACTATACCCACCTCCACTGCAGCACTTCTGAAATTCGACTCCACTGTAATTTCACCTTTAAAAAACCACCTCAATCTCAGAAAAATCAGCACATAATACTGTACAGTATAAGAAAAATTTCTTAGTTTTAAATAAAATACATACTCTTCCACATAAAGTTGATAGTAAAATCAAAAGAGTAAAGGACACATTTTGAGTTCTGAGGCCAATAATTGATAATCTCAACAACAAAAATAAAAGAATCTAGAATATTACACTGAATATGATATCCTGCAACTGAATCAGCCTGCTGATATACATAAAAAAGTAAATTAAAAAGAGATAATAACTACTAATTTCTCATGATCCTAGATAAATTTTGTTCCTTCTAAAAGCGAAGGGAAGATTTTATGGCAGCCCAACCTGTACATTTAACCTGGAATACAGAAGTTAAACTGTGATCCTTAGAGTTTTGAATCTGAATTGCTAGAAGGGAGGAAGGAAAGAAAGATGTTTAAACTATTTTTATTCAATGGATTAAAGAAATACTTCTCAGAGACTACACGAACTGCAAGGTTCTGCTGAGAAAATACTACCTCTATGAAAGCAATTTGAAAAACTGCAACAAACAGTGAAAAACCTTAATATTCTCACCACACCTAACACCTTCAAAATTCAAATGAGGACAGTCTGGGCCTAAGTCCCTGCCTCTGCTTTAAGATTTGTTAAAATATAGAAAAATAAAATAAAATAAAATACAGATACACACAATCTAATTTTGAGATCTTCCCTCACAAAATACTGTCAAAATAAGACTTGTCTAGCATAAGAATTGTCTAGCATAAGAATTCAAGTGTAGCTAATATTTTCCTGCCTAACTTTTTTGAAAAAAGAGAGAAAGAGAGAAAGAAAGGAAGAAAGGAAGGAAGGAAGGAATACGAATATGAATTCTGGTAATAGACCGATTTAAAATAGATTATGGAACTATATCTCTAACAGCATATTAAAAAAAAAAACTTAATTTGCCAAGATACGAAAGCCATTTACTGCATATATGCATGAATAACAGCTGTAAGCTACAGTTAGCCAATAGAGAACCTGGAGATACACTGATGGTAATGGAACACTGGACAAAACATTTTTTCTTCATACAAAGTTGGCTCTTCCTCAACTTCCTTGAAAATGCATGCTTCATCTGAATCTTCGTTGGAGCCTTTTTGGTGTACCAATACCATCTGCAGCGGGATAGGCCATTTTCATACCCATGACTTCAGGGAAGAGAGAGAGTCATAAACATAATAGTGATTCAACAGGAAATGTCTAATTTAGTAATCAGACTTATACTAAATTTTAGGCGAGAAATGATTGGTAGATCATTTTATCTGATCTAACTAACCAGATTTAATAGTAGGTGAGTAATTTTCATCCTGCTACCCTTGGTTTAAAGTCAGTATTGAAGAAGAAGAACTAGGTCATATTCCAGTGATAATTCCAGTGACGTTTTAAGTGCTAATAGCAGGATTTAACTAACTTAACCTGGGCATCTTAAAGGTCATAGCTAGAGTCAAGCTTGTCATCCTATCCAGTGGAGTGATGTAAGTTCTTTCAGGGAACAATTTATCTGATCATTAAACAGGCCTGCAAGACAGCTGAAATGAGTGTGCCACTTGCTATAGAGGGAATCAAGGACGCCAGATTCAGTGACTGATTTCTGCATGCCTTTATTTAAGGCACGTGCACGCTTGCTGTTGGAAGGCTCAGTCAAAGGCACCTGATAAGCACACACTTTCCTCACATGAACAGGGATCCCTCCATTCCAGCTTTTTGCTAGCCAAGATGGTGTGAGCTGCTGTGAGGAGATAGTGCAAGCCTTCTCAGTTTGAATGTGAAGGGGATGGTGGTGCCTTCCAGCCTGCACCACAGCTGCAAGCAGCACATCGCCCTGAGGTACTGAGCACACCCACCTGCAAGCAGAGCGGGCAGCAAACTATGGGGAAGAAATAGATGGTTTGCATATGAAAGACCATCTCTCAGACTTAATCTTTCATGTTTTTACATGATGACAGTGAAAATCATAGGGCTGCAAACTGAAGGACCAAATATTGCTGCTAAGAGCTTACTGGTTAGCTAAAAGCTATTAAGAAAATTGAAGCTATTAACATCATGCCAAATAATCGTTCGATAATAGTGGCCTAATGTGAAATTGAGATACTTTGTATCACTCTAAAATGATCATCCTCTAGTCCAAATAATGAACTGCAAACTCTTCAGCTGATGATGGTGTTTTCCCACACATGCACGCAACTATGCAGTGAAAATGTAACAGCTCATATATTTGTTTTTATATGTAGATTTTCCATGGTGGCAACCTGAGGTCTGTAAACCTATACAGTAGGACTAAAGGCCCTTCCCTATACTCCTTATTTGTGGAAAAATCCTACTGAGTCCAGTTATCAGTAATGATCAATAATTGGAAAAAGTTAAAATCTTCAAGCCATCAGCTCTCAGAAGAAGTCTGCCTTGTACAAAGTTCGGTGACTTTTACTAACAAGTAAACAATAAGCTTTGAAATATCAGAGAAAGGTTCAATAATTTGTTTTTAAAGTAGTTGTCATTATTTAATATTGACCAAAACATGTTGTCTGTAACATAATATATATTTACTGTATGTATTTTATATAATAAATATAATAACGATACAATAAATACATATAACATGCTTACATTTTACTGTGAACTATAAATATACTACCTTATGCATATATAAAAATTATAGCAGCAAAACATTTTAAAAATATTCTCTAAATAGAACTTCCATTTGTTACCAAAAGGCATTTTGTATCTAGGCAGTTCTTGCATTTTGTTAAATGACTGACTAGAAATAACGGTGACAGACACCATGAGTAGGATTATCAGAGGGCTTCATAAAATATTATCACTTGATGTTATTGTTACAATCAATCTTCCATGAAAGCAACAGAAGTTTTGCTGATGACCTCCTATGGCAGGCCTCATTTTAGCAGTCTATGCCCCGTTTCCATCCAGAATATTGAGACAAGGAGACATGGAGTTAAAATGAAGATACCCATAGAGAAGAAATCCAGCTGAAACTGTTCCTCTGTGGGTTCAAGGCACTGAAATTCTGCCCCATTATTCTAATAACTGCCAGTATAATACATGTTATGTCCTCCTTATCTTTCTGCAGAAGAAATGTCCATGACAGAAGAGAAAAACTTGTACAAATGTATTTAACTGAGATACAACAACTGAGAAATCTGAAGCCCTAATCTCAATTTCTTTGTGCTCTTCCTCGCCTAAAACATCTGAACTTTTCAATGTGAAACAATCCTAACCTCAAAATAGTATATATAATATTAGCTGAACTATCTTTTGCTAATTGTTCATTTTAGTCTCTCCAAGGTAGAAAGGAATTAGAGTGCTTTGATGAGAAATAATGGTCAAATATATTGATCTGCACTGCAAGATCTGCAAGTGAGTCCAAAATGAAATTATCACAATTTAAAATCATATAAAGATGGTATTGACTGTCTGCAAACTAATTCAAATGTGTCCTAACGCACAATGATGGCTGCAAGTAGCACTGGAATTGGGCCAATAGTCTGACAAATGGTTTGGATGCATCCTATTATTAGACAATTATTCAACAGAAATAGAATGGAATGACCAGATTAATTCTGATGATCAAACAGTGTGGTTATGACTGTTTTAACACAATGACTTGCATACTGTTACTGTATTTGCAATATGGTGATGTTTTCTGAGGTCATAAACACAACTTCACGTGCTTTGTGTACCATATGGGTATTAAAATAAACTTACACATATACTCTACAGATAGATAAATGGATTGGTAGTTGTATAATCATACTGTACACATGCAATTCATTTAATCAGAGCTGTGAAAAAAGTACAGTCACAGCAGATTGATTAAGAGGATTTTTACAGGATCACCAGAAACCCTCAATAGCACTTGACAATAATCAAAGCTTTAAATACAATAGCAGGAATTGAGTAGGAATTGAGCTGGCACCAGAGAGGCTAACTGTACACGTCAATACTTAAAAATGAGAGTTGTTGTGTGAACAGGAGTGCTAAACTGGAGAAGTGCCAGCTGTTGAAAGCGTACATTTGAGGTTGAGTCTGAGGACTGCCCATGTTTCAGAAAGAAGAGCAGAAGAGCAGAGGATTGTCTGAAAAAGCAGCATCCACCCACAGTGGATGGGGCTCCATACTGGCAAACCAGCACCTATATCCCACCTCCTACTGTGTAAGCCTGGGCTTAATTTCTCTGTCTTTCCATTAATCCATCTAAGAAGGAAACTTTCTTTTCTTGTGAGATGTTGGATATATGTACGTGAAAATACGACAGAGTAGATCAACCCATTTTCAGAGCCGTGCTAAGGAATTATGACAATTTTTAATACCTGACCTGCCCAGATAATTGCTGAGGCCCTGATCCTGTGAAGAGCTATATGTGTGCTCAAATTTACATGCTATAATTAAACCCAAGGAGACTACTTTCAAAGCCTAGAGTTAAACAAGGAAAAGTTTGTAATGAGAAGTCGTATCTTTCATTAGATCTGCAGATATAATTGGAAAAAACAGACAGGCTTTCTTGCATACGAGCCGTTTCATGTCTTCAGGTCTTGGTAAAAAGCCAGAACTTTGCAGGATTGAAGCCTAAACGTTACTAGCAGTGTTTCACTAGGTATAAATGCCGTTGTAAAAGGAACGTATTAAAAACTTGAGTTTCTTTTTTTAGAATCCTCCCCAAAACAACCAAAAAATATGGCTTGTTCTCTAACTGACTTCTCGGATCAGTAAGAACAGCGTGAAAATGCTTATGAAAGTACTGCAAAGACACAATTTTATCATTTGTTGCAAAATGGTTTGCTTTGTTTAAAAAATAATTAAAAATTAATTGAGCCAAAGCATGAGGGAGAAATTGACTCTGTAACCCAGCATTTACAGAGCTCATCTGGGATATGGGAGACCAGTGTTGAAGCCTTTGCTTTAACAAACAGTCATTATTTTTACAAAGTGGAACTTTATCAAAGGAGATTAGGGAGTCCTATTTTAGAATAGCCAAAATCCTGGTGATGAGGATGATTCTTTGGTATCCTCACAGGATTCATATCATCTTCCCAGAACTGGGAGGCACTTTGGCTGCTTCTTGCACTGCTAAATCACATATTCTGTAGTCATTTCTGCCTGCAAGAATAACTAGTTTCAGTCTGAAATTCATTTACTTCTTGGGCCATAAAAAGTTACCTGTTGCTTTCAAAGCCTATGAAAACTTTTCATTTTTAGAATGAATTCACGACTTTCTAGGTTTTCCCTCTGATTCTTCCTAGCAATTTCCAGCTCTAGTAAATTCAAATTTATATAACTCTGCCTTTGGACACAGGATCACAGCTGCCAATCAGCTTGAAAATGTGCCATGCGTATGAATAGATGTTGGCTTCAAAGTTTTAACACAAAGGTGAGTAAAGTTATTCAGCTATTTTTAGCAGCTTCAATGAGCTTTGGGTCACCCCCACAGATGTAGATTGAAAAAGGTCCTGAAAGAGGTAAGATGGAGTCTGTTTCTCAAAACACAAGGATGGAGATGGAAATCTCTGTGACCATAGCCAGCATAATGGTCCTGATAATGTCTCCAAAATACCAGGTCCCAAGGGAGGAACTCTGCATGCGAGCTGCGTTATGTTCCAGATAGCTATCCCATTTTGACGAAAGGTGAATCAGGACCACCAGTTTCACTGTATCTCTCATAGCTTAAACATAGACTCTGAGTTTTGTAGTTCGGGCTCTGGCAGTGAACACACTCTGTTGAACTTGGGTAGAGACCAAGTTAATCAGGTCAGTGGTCTGTCCTGATAAAAAAAAAAGGAAAATACTTTCAGGTATAGTTTTCATGAAGAACCTGAAATGCAGTTTGCTGAAGACTGAGATAGTATTCTGTATAAAGCGTAGGTACTTTCTCATCCTGTTTGTATGCTCTTCCTTAAGCATCATAGTTGGAAACCAGAAAATGGACAACATGGATCTTCCATCTCATCTGCTGCTGGCAGTTTTCTCTTCTTTATATTCACTTCTGGAGCCATCTGCTGACTTTTGTAGATCTACAAGCACATTCTACAGTTTTACTACACTTATTTTACAGCTTCAGTGGCCTCCAGCACCTGCCCAGACAACATGGGAAGTGGTACCCAGTGAGTGTGAGACACAGCTGGAAGCACCAGGCCTGTGTCTGGTGGAGCTCTTGGCACCTGGCTGAGAAGGCTGGGGAAATGAGCAGGAGGCGTGCCTGGCTGGCCATGGGCTCCCTTTCTTTTGCCAGAGTTTCAGTCAGCTCCACTCCACTCGCTGCCAATTAAAATGTAAAATCAGGGCTATTTCAGATTAATAAAATACACTGGCTGCAAAAGAATAAAAACTATTACTCCCATGTAAGTGCTGCTGTCTTAAGCAACACACAGTCATGAGAATTCATGCCAAACTTTGGTTTTTGAAAAGTAATGTTGACTCCAGATTTACTGCCTTAGTTCACATTTATATAAAATTGACATAACTGTATCCCTGAACAATAACAGAGTTTGGCTAATTTTTGTAGTACTTTCCAAAGCCCACCAAACACTAATGCACTTTCAGTGCTCCCTTCCTTTGGAAATAAGCTCAAAGCATACCTCCTTAGTCTGACTTCTGTTCTATGTCTTCTCACTGAATGGCTGCAAAATTTAACAAGTAAATGCTAAAGGAAAATCAATGCATAAACATGAAAAAAACATTTTCCCCATGATTTTTTACTTTAACTTCCAGCCTTCAATATACGTTTTCCATCTTTTACTTCCATCAGTGTGTTATGCCTGCTTTAGTCCTGGATTCAAGTCAAGGAAATGTAGACTTCAGTTTTTACCAGACAGACAAGCAAGCGAGCTTGTACATAAAGGTTTGCCCATGAGGTCTTATCAACAAAATCTACCAGCTTTGCACACCTGGTTCACTTTTAGGCTGTAGTATATAAGTATTATAAGTAGAAAAACATGATTCACTGTTTAACTAAGGTAAAAAGTGCTATGAAAATAGGTACTTAGTACAATCATAGTACAACTATGTCCTGAACTTTATTTTCATTTATTCTAATCATGGTCATCATGGTCTGGAAATCTAGCAATGCAAGTATCACTACGTAATGATTGCTAAAATTCATGTTGAGAAAACAAGCTACATCCCACAAAGACAATTACTTATTTCATATTTAAAAAAAAAAATAGAGCTACAAAATAGAGATTTTCTTGGCAGTTATTCAGATATTTCATCTTTCAATGTACACATCCCTTTTTCTGTATCACTTACATAGCATTGGTATCAGTTAATACTTATGACTGTCTTCACATGCTTCACCTTTTTCCCATTCACTAACAGCCTGGTTATTCACAGCAGAGAACAAGAGACAAAGAGAAAGATTTTGTTCCCAATTAAGATTAGCCATTCATTTATTTGAAACAACTTTGGTAGTCCTTGATTTTATCACCTCCTAGAAAGCACTGAATCAATTAGGCATAAGGGATCACATCCCAAAGTTCATGTTCAAACTTTTTCAAGGCAAATACATTTCATTCAGTGAGAACTTAACCTAGAAAAAGGACGTAAATATTGGGATTTGGCCCAGTAATTGTACAAGGGATATCTTGTAACCAGGTATAGTTAAGGCTTTGCTAACCTGACTGCAAACATAGATGTTACATTTCATTTTTCTACTGTAATTACCATGCTTTAGTATTATCTTAATATACTTTGATGGTGCACAATGAAGCTTTGTCCATGCATCAAAGGATAAACTACTGGAATATAAGAACCCTGCAAAATATGGGAAGAAATAATAAAAAAGCTTACTGCTTACAGTGGTAACACCTGATTTAAAAAAAAAAAATCTGTACGTTTGAGCTGCAGAGGACCAATTCAATTTATCTGTCAGTGGGATTGCTTCCTGTCAGCTACCTCTAGCAAATCAATAAATAAATCTATATGCAAATAAATAGTAAAGTACTATTTTTTACCTTGTTCATTATATGAATCAAAATTGAATCCAGAAGGGAAGGTTTAGAGGTCACTGTGGCAAATACAGCAACCAAGTAAATGGTGTCAGTAGCTGGTCAACAGGGCATTTAAATAGTAAAATTTCTGTTGATTTGGCTGTGTAAACTGGAAAAGTAAATTATGTCCCATTACTTCAGCTCTTGGTGGAGGTCATGTTACAACCTAGCATAATCTGGAATAACTTCCACCAAAATTACTAATAGTTATTCCTGCTTCATTCAAAAGTAGAATTGTTCTATGGGAAAGATCGGAAAACCACCTCCAGCAGTGTTTGTGCTCATGTTTGCTGCTCCTCTATGTCAACACTTACAGAGGTTATACTTTGTGCCTTAAGATAGCTTGGGTCGTCCTCCAAACCTGAGAGAAAATCCAGGTGATTATCCTGAAATCCTGTCATTTAATTCTCATTCTGTGCATGTGATTATGGCCCACTGCCTCTGAACTTGTGCTTCTCTATAAAGGAATGCTCTCTTGAAGTGAGTTCTGCACAGGAACTTCGACTGTAATTGGAGTGTAAAGTTAATTCTCCCTAGCATCAGAGGAAATGCTTATTGCAGAGCTGAGTGTGTGATATTAACAGATTTTTTTTTCTCTGCTAGCATCAAAAAAATGATCTATTTTATTTCTTAGCAATTCTTTAAGCAATGAAACCTATTTACTCAAATTATTAGTCCAAATCTCTTATGTGGGAGTTTGCTCAAAGTGCTCACAGTTTGAGCTGATCAAATAATAGCAAATATATTTGAATAATGTATTTGTTAAGTAGCAAAAGAAATGACCAAACATAGAATTCAAAAATATATTCACAAGTAATTTATTCAAGAGATTATCAACTACATGTTTTTACAGCAGCTTATCAACTACATTTTTTTACAACAAATATTTGATTATCTTTAGTGAAAATTTTTTCCCTTCATTTAGAGGTGGACTCTATTGGTTTATTTATATGACTTTAACAATCTTATTGTTTTGATAATAGTTAGGATGTGATTAAAATAAAAAAAAAAAAAAAAGAGAGAGGAAATGTTAAAGGATTAGAGGTTTCTGTCCTACTTTTCTGACTTTTATCTTTTTTTTTCCAGCAATGACATAATGTAAAATGGAGTGATCTGGTAGTACTGTTAAGGTTTTGGGACAGTCCTTCTCAGAAATTGCACTTCAGGGACAGACTCTCTCCTGTGTCTTTCTGGTACTAAGACATACTCAACGGGTGTATTGGGTTTATGTGGTAAAGGTTTGGTAGCAGGGAGGCCATAGGGGTGGCTTCTGTGAGAAGATTCCAGAAGCTGCCCCATGTCAGATAAG
>VXAL01015893.1:76914-92035 GCA_013399475.1 Chauna torquata | reverse complement strand
TAACAACTTTTAACAAGCAGTTCTTCCCTCATCTTGAAATGCACATTCCCGAGGAGCACTCTCATTGTCCAAAGCAGGTGGAAGGGAAAATATAAAAAGTACCCCTTCCTTTTCTCTATGGTAGGTGATTAGAGAGAAGATCTCATGTATCATATGCTGGAGGGTTTGAAGAACATGTGCCAAATTGTGCAATTAAATGCTTCTCTCTTAAGTACGCAAAGCAATAAAAAGTAAACAGATTGACAACTGGAATATCATGCCATGGGAGCTGCTTGTAAACAAATGATGCTGTTCTTAACTATGGGGCATTACTTTATTGTGGAAGTCCACAAAAGAATCAGAGCTCTGGTATACTTTTTGGATCCTGTTAAGAAGGGTGCAAATCAAGGCACTACTTCCTTTGAGCTTCTGATCATAATGAAGAGAGTGAGGGGACTAAAAAGAGGTTGTACCTATAAGCCCTCCAAATATGCTTTTCTATTAGAGGATGGGAAGTTTCTGTATGGCTTCAGAAGGCTCATGCCATGCAGATCATGTGCTTATCTTCATTTCATCTGTCCCTGGACACCTGTGATTCCTGGGTAAGATAATACTTCAAAACATCTCATGTCTTCCTTCTGGTTTCCTTGCTCTCATCCCACAGTTTGCCAACATCTGCATCGTGTTAGCTATTCATCTGGAGGTCTTTAACTTTGGGTTGTTATATCATCTCCATTTCCAGTATTTTTGTTATAAAGCAATGTATTATTAATGCAATCCAGGGCTCAATTTTCAAACTTGTGGACTTCATACTATATTGCCATCATAAATATTGATTTCAAGGCACCCATAAGCATTTTTAGTCCTTCACTGAAAACACAAAAAAGAGACACATGTACTTTGTGGAGCATAAAATTAAAGACTATACACACACGACTCAACGGGATGCCAAGCTAGAGATCCCAGATAGATGTCCAGGCAGTACATCCATCCACATAGTGGGCACTTGTGGAGATATGTGCCAGGGCCCACAAGCTGTGTAACTACATCTCCACGCATCTGGAGGCTTAGACTAATAATCCGTGACTCTCTTAATGAATTTGTCCCTTCAGTCCACTGGGATGACTATACTGTTTCCTGTTCTTGGGTCAACTCACTGCATGGTGGAGTCATGCTGATAGATGGGTTCGACTGATAAATCAGCTTATAATAACACCACAAAAGGAGAGGAACAAAGGCCATGGTTTACATAAACCTGACACTACTTTTGACTATTCATGTGTTTTTGTGCTCTTATGAAAGCCCAGTCTTTTTTGCTAATTTGTGTGAGATTATGAGATAAATAGTAAAACCTACATTCATTGGATGCAAGATGAGAAAAGCAAGGATGGATCAAGGATGCTCTGGGGGCCAGTTCACAGACTTCCTCATGAGCTGTATCCTCACTCCATCTTCCTGGTTCTCTATTTGCTTTGGTGGAAATATTAACCCAGTTTCAACTGAACAAAGCCTTATTGCTACCACTGTTACCATATTTCTCAGAAAACGATCCCAACCATACTCCTTCCAGCCAAATTTCTCATCTGACTAAAGAATGATGTCAATACTATTTATGAATGGCACTAGTAGTGTCTGGAAAGCCACTGCCAAGCCGCTTTAAGATAAGTATTTGTATGTATGTATATATTATACATATTATACACTATATATATATATGAAAGGACAAAGAAACACCTTTTAGAAGATCCACATACTACAGGTAAGTAAGGTTCACTATGCAGGCTACCAGTCCATTTCAGTGTTACAGTGAATCCACAAAACACTTTTCTTTCGCTGGTATTCACAGCATCTCCTAAACTGCATTAAAGAATTACAGACCTTACACTTTCCGTTATCACCTATATTACTTACTTCAAGACAGAACGATATCAATTTCTACTAACACAGCTGCTACTCATAGCAGGAATAAACCCAGAAATTTACATTTTGTAGATTTGGTAGAAAACTAGAGCACCACAGGGGCTTCTTAAAATGTTTGTAGGCAAAAAGTAACAGTCATAAAGATGAAATTGTTCACAATATAAAACGTTGATGAAATATAGACATTTCCATTAGCTTTTCTAAAAAGGTTACACAAATGTTCATTATATTTTCATTTTAGATATATTTATCCTCTCCTTTCTTTTATTTTGTTAAGCAATCTGAAATATTTCTTACGTGTCACAAAAACGCTCCTCCTCCATTTTTCCCTTTGTAGATGCCAGTAGTCTCCCCTCAGTGAAGAGTGATTTTCTGAATGAAAGTATTAATCTTACCTTACCTCTCTAGTTAAAAATGAAGTGACTTCTAAACTTCTGAAGCTTATATTCCTTGAGTTCTTGAAATGTTTATGGAAAAAAAAAAAATTATTTCTTTCCTACACTGACTGCATGAATTCTGCCTTCATTAGTTATTTTTCTGGCTCCTCTTCTTAGACTATAAGTAAGCACTGCACATACTAGATTATCAAATACACTTAAAACAAAGCTAAACTACATTAATTAGTGTTGTACGTGAACTTGAAATGGGTAACATAGTTCATCCTCTGGCACTCAGCTCATTAATTTCAAAAAGTATGTTACTAAACCTCTTATCTTGGTTGTATCTAATTTAATTATTAAGATGAAACTTAATAAATCAGAGGTTTTTTAAATGTCATTCAAGGCACAACTACAATTAAGAGATCAAATATTCATAGTTTTAGAAGATTCAACCCAGCAAGACCACTTGTTGTCTATGATCAATTTTGTGCTGATATTTTTCCAAATGGAACTATCTTTACTTCAATAATGTTGCGATTTGCAAAGATAGACATGAAATTAGTACATACAACTCTGAATAGATAGGTTAATTAAGGCTCAGTCTGGTATTGATAAGTTCATATTATAAACATTTAAATAGTATAGATTAACAATAGCTTTGGAGCTAAAATGGTGCTGCAGGCTTTTACTGTCCTCTAAATGCAGTGGTGTCACTGGGCTGGCTGAGGTTACTGTGACAGTGATCTGGATGGCTAAATACAAGCATCTAGTGTATTTTAGACGCTCTGCTGTATCCAAGACATTTGGTGGCATACCTGCTGCCAGCACGACCCTTCTGGTAGCAGCTGGAGATGAGGCCAGATACCCAAGAGCAGTTACAAAAGTAACAGACATCTGTTTTGAGGCATCTGAATTATCTCCAGACCATCTGGATATCCTGTGTGCTGTACAAATTTCAATACTTCTGCCTGAAACATGGTTCTAGAAAGAGAAATATGGAAGCACAGAGTAACCAGAATCAGTGTCTTGCAGATGGTCAGGATAACACATAGCAGTCACAGAATCACAGAACCACTTAGGTTGGAAGGGACCTCAGGAGGTTTTTATTCCAACTTCCTGCTCAGAACAGGAGCAGCTCTGAGGTCAGACCAAGTTGCTCAGGTCTCTGTCCAGCTGTGTCTTGAAAACCCCCAAGGATGAAGACTGCACAAGCTGTCTGGGAAACCTGCTCCACTATACTATTGTCATTATGGGAAACAAGTTTTTCCTTATATCAAGCCTGAGCCTCTCTTGTTTCAACTTATGCCCATTGCATTTTGTCCTCTCACTATGCACCACTGTGAAGAGTTTGGCTCTGACTCCTTGACAACCTTGCAGGTTTTGTAAGTCAATACACAAGCTTTAGTCGCTGGATCTGTCAGAGTTTTAGCTTCCATACTTGACCCACCTGGCACTGGAGATTTTCTCCACAGAATTCAATGAGGGCTACAGTCTGTGCTTCTGACTGAACATGAAAGAGCTATGAGAGCTCAGAAGGTAGGTGCCATGGATGCACAGTTGAAAGTGGTTGAGACATCACACTCAAGGTGCGATGGTAGAAGGGTAAGGGTAAGTCCCTGGGGCACATTCACATATCAAGTCAGAAAGTAAGGGTACTCCAAACATAGTATATTCTCACACAACTGGTTATGCTTATCAGGACCAGAGAATCCTCCCCAAAAGTATTATGGGATAAGCAGTCACTGTGAACAACATAAGTGGACAACTTTACAAAGACATCTCGTTGAGTCAAAGGGACTTGTTCAGATAATCTACTCTAACTGCCTCAATTCAGGACAGCAACTACTAGGAGATTCCAGCGGGTGATGGAGAAATCCTCAACTTCAGGAGAATATCTCAGAGTATCTCAGTTAACAGAACTGGCCCCCAACACAGAAAACAGATAAAGACAATCACAGCTTCTGCTACCAATACTGTGATGATTACTTTTCATTGACAGTGTTGACAGCCACAGTCTGATTCTTGATCTGATTCTCTGAGTGATTCCTAAAAGAGTGGCATAACAGTCTGTAGAGTTAAATTAAGTATCCATGACAGGTGGCCTCACCTACAGAGGCTATTTAGAAATAACTGCAACTCATGTTGTATGGATACATTCCAGACTGTTAGCACAAATATTTCAGAGAAAATAGTCTCTACGGAAAGTAAGTTTGATGCAACTGTACAAGAGAAGTAGCAAGAAGAAGCACGTTCACATCATAAGAGGGGAATGTAGATTCATTGACTGGTCTCATTTTGATCTTTAAGCTGAACTCTGTGCACAGACAGGTCACGTTATAGGAGCTGTGCCACAACTAGCTAATGTTCTGCAAATACCGCATACTGAGGATATGGGGAATAGCCATTCTTAGGATTGCAAAGTCAAGCACTCCAAAAAACAAAAACTGTTAGGGTTGATGTGGGCAACAAAACAACTGTTAGTAGTCCAAAGCACTCCTCAGACAGGCTTATTTAAAGGGTGATAAAATGGTGTACTATAGTTTCACAGATGTTGTCTGACAAAAGAGGAACAGGATGGGGACAGCACTCTCTGTACTCAAAAAGAGTATCTCAGACTGATGTATTTTCCTTACAGTCAGAAACTTCTTCCTACTGCTCCATTCCTTGCAAACATTTCCATGCACAGGTTTATCTCCTTTCTACCTTTAGCACCTAAACATTTTGCGTCCATACTCAGCCTCTAATTTTCAGAATTGCCATCCCAGCCAGATGCCTTTTATGCAGACAACCAGGTGCTGCTATTTAGCGCTTCTCATCCGAAACGGAGTTTCATCTTTCCACTTCTGCTACTACATCAGTGAGGTAGCTTGAACCATCTATGACTTAAATTCATTTTTACACTGGAGAGTGAAGTGTTTGCAGTGTTCAATAGATTCAGCAGTGAATATGTTGCCTGTCATGGTGTGAGGCAAAAGTCCACTTATGTCCCAATATGCATACAAAGTAAACTGTCAGGAGGCTTGTCAGGCTGAGGTCCAGGGCATGGGCATGGACACGTATGATGAGCTGTGCAAATCTGATGGTAAAAGTCTTACTGCGTGATGGGCTAGCCTCTCTAATGCAACCTGGATGGATGCTGTACTAATGCCCGTGTAATAGGCGTATGGCATCGCCACAACTTTGATTTGGGTTAAGAGAGGCTTTCTGCTTTCCCTTGGCTCCTCAAAATCTCCTTCAATACTTGCTTTCACAGAAATAGCTGAATTTGATTTTGACTCGTGCAAAAGTCAGCCATCTATATACAGCTGCAAAGGCTGACTGGAACATGGAAGAGCTGGTGCAGGGAGTTTGCTGAGAGACATGGCATTTTGGGGTGTGGGGGGGGGTAGAGCAGGTTCCAGCCATGAAAAATATCGTATCACAAGGTCAAGACCCAGGAGGTGAGGTGATTGGCAGCCTCTTGCCTATTTAAGAAGCAGCATTTCTGAATTCTCACTAAACTTGTTTTCCCACAGTTACCCTCAAATTAAAAGAAAAAAATCAATCCACCACACTGCCTTGAAAGCTGCTGTTCTCTGGATCAGTCAACGTAGCAGACCCAATGAATTTTCTTTGCTGCCGATGTCATTATTATTGTTGCTGCAGGTCCTGTTCAGGAGAAATAACTCATAGAAAGGCAACATCAAAGAACTTCTATTTTGGAATGGGCAACCAGAATAAGACAGACAGCACTGAAAGGAAGATAAGAAGAAAACTTGAAGGACATAATTACTGATGAAGATCTCATTTTAGCAAGACAAGTCAGCACATTCATGATACTCGGCAGGGCAGTGGCTCTAGTGAAGTACATGGGATTGGCCACATATTAAACTGCTCGCTTGGTTTAGGATTGGAACAAAGGTGTTAATTACAGTGGAAGTGAAAGTGTTTTGTCTATCTGCCTGATCTACCCATGCACAGCCAGAAACAAGTATGGTCACTCTCACAGGAAAGACAGCCATCATTTAACAATGAAAAAATTAGAAGGTATGGTCTGAAATTAAAATAAATAAATAAATCTTCAATGCATCCAAGATCTCTGCTCTGCTTTGTCCACTTTTACCTTCTGATACCTTCTCCTACCTTCTAAGCACCTTCTGGGTGCATAGATAAACACCTACAATCTTCATACGGACAGACCAGCTCAGTGAGTAGGGCTGGTATGCTATAAAAGACTCATTGTCTATATTCATTTTAGATTGTACCTACACAGGATTTATAGAAACAATACCTAGGTGGCACTGAGGAGGCTATCAGTGCTATTTACAGACAATTTAAAGGAATAAACCTGCAGTTATGTCTGTGTTTGCTTTCCCTTGTGGTCTCCCTGCAACGCTTTCTAATCCTATTGTGACTTGATTGTTTCACAGCAAAGTGCTCCACAGAGGCCAGTAATTGGCACACAGGTTCAAATTAGATTGCTGTGTGTTTAGGAAAGCAGGGGTCATTTCCCATCAGCACCACTCATTAAGAATCAGAGTGCTAAGTTTTCTATTACAGAAAATACTTATATGTGTGCAAGTGCGTGTGTACTTGGGAGGGGGATCTTGTGTATAACCTAGAGCAGAATGATTCTGTAATCAACAATATGCAAAACAACTTTGGTAAAAGAAAATATTAAATATATGCTCAATGACAGTTTTCTTAATCTGTAGCTGTCTGACCATCGTGCACATGTTCCTTTTCACCATGTAAACATGAAGTCAAACACATGAATGAATCCAGAAGCTAGCTTGGAGGCAGTTGAGAAGATGGCCCTGTATGCCCCTGGCTCCTGTGAATTTTAATCAGACTCTCGGTATTAATTGCGTATTAGACAAGTTTCTGTTCTGGTATACTTAATGCCCCAGACAGTGCATTTGCTATGGGGAACATGGCTGTACACTTGCTGTGGGGAGGAAAGAGAAGCTGGAGTTCAGAAATAAGGCTGCTGAAGCCCAAAATTAACTTTAGGAACAAAGATAACATCAGTATTCACCGGAAAGGAAAGGAAGGAAGGCAGGAAGGATTAAGAAAAAAAGAAAGGAGAAAACATCTGTCAAGAGGAGCAAGTTAGCAAAGAGCCAATGCCATAAGCTTAGCTGCTCCTGACAACAAACAACTAATCATTTAATAAACAGAGGAGAAGTATTTGGGTAATTCTTGCCTCACCTGAGACACCCTGGGCATCCAATTTTCCTCAAGTGCTGCACAACATCCTTTTCTTGAAGCTGACTAAGAGAGGTCTCTATGCCCTGCCTATGGCTCCTTCTGGGCCAGAAAACAGGCACTGCAATGCTTCCATCTCCAGGGAAATCTCACTTGCTAGGTTTGCATCAACCATTTTTAACTCACACATTATCATTACTGTGGTGAAGCCCATATTTTGCATAATAGCCTGGTGGTTAGAGGTCTCCCGCCAGAAAGAGGACACCTGGGGTGTAGCTTGAGGCAGCTGGGATCCTACACCGCCCTGCTACCCAGGAGTCCTGTGGGCAGGGAGTGCTAGCGTATTCCTAGCCAGAGCTTTTTCTGCTCCTTAATGAACTGTGGGGAGGGGGAAGGGAGGGTCACTGCGTGGAGAGGCACACGGTCAGAAGGCAAGTGGCAGAGGAATACCTAGTGCTCTGGCTTGGTGGCAGCACGCTCAGCTGAGAGTGAGTAGGTCTGAAATTTCAGACCGTGCCCTGAGGAGTGGATATGTATTTCCCATGATGACTGAAGAACGCCTTGAAATTAACCCCTGGAGGACTCCCCGTCTTGCCTGGTCACATGATTTCATGAACCTGCTTTGAGTTTCAAATCCCAGTTTCACAGAAGTGTCGCACAGGAGACAGATGGGGCCTGACATGTGCCTCTCACTATTGCCTGCTCCAGTGTATCAGTCCACGTCTCCAGTGGATCCTTTTCTACTGGATCCATATCAGCATCTTGCTGAACCCCCATTCACTGGGTGCAGAGCTGACAATGTCAATGCCAGTCTTCCAAATTCTGCTCCTAGAGCACGGTTCAGAAGGTGACTCTGTTCTTGTAATGATTTCATCCTTTGAGTAGCCTCACGGGGTTACTAATCAAAATGTTTCTTGCACTCTTCCACAAGTCCTGAAGTCTCCCACGGTGGGGGCAGAAGCTCACAAGAAAGGTCTGAATGGGCCAACCCAGGGCTACATCTTGTAGCTTGTCTCTAGTAGAGTAAAAAAATGTATGCCTAAGAAAGACCGTAGAGTATAAGAAAGTATAGGGTCCTTTCCCTAGTACTCTCCTGGTCTCTAGCCATTTTCAGCTATGGTAATTTCTGAAATCGTTTGAGATTTCTAGGTCCCTAGTAAATGTCTGTTTCTTTCTTTTTCATGGTGCTGCTCCAATGTCCTTTCAACCTTTATAAACTCTTGTCTTTCCAGGAGAAATTCTTATTCTGCTGAAAAAAATATATTAAGACCTTTAGGTAAAATAACTCATGCTTCCTTTTGTCTTGTCTCACCAGAGAAATGTATTTTTTACACAGAAGAATGAAGAAAAATCTGCTGTGTATGTGGAATGCAGTTAGCAATCTTCATTTTTACTTGCTCCTTCTGATGTGAACCTTATAGGTACACTATAATGATGTAACCTGTCACAGACAGCAATATCAAATCTAGGATGATGATATAAAACAAGCAAAAAATTGTAGCTATCTGTGGATTTTTGCTGTGCAAATCAAGTGAATTTTCAGAGAATGCTGCATTTCTACTCCCCCCCTCCCTAGTCAGCATCAACTGGTGTTGTGCATTATCTTTTTTTAACTGCATTATGTTTTATATCCAGCATAGCAAGTCACAGCTTTGCAGAGATCCCTTATATTTAGACTGGGACTGCATTCCTCCATCTTCTCATCACACATCTATTAAAATGTTGTAAAACCCACAATCATCTCTGGATTTAAAATGTGTTAGCATGTAAAGTATTAGACAGGAATATAGTTGTTACTTCAATTCTGCTGAGATTTGCTTTCGTATCCCTAGGATTTTGCCACGTATTCACTTACATGCTGAGAATACATCTTTTTATCGTGGTACAGCAATAGAAACACTGCTGCTGCCTGAAATCTCATTCATTGTAGTTGGACTCTCACAACTATAAACATGTGGGAAGAACACCTACTGGTTTGTTTTGTTTGTTTGTTTGTTTTGTTTTTTGTTTTTTGTTTCTTTCTAGAGAAGATAAACTGTGAGAAACCAGCATGATATATTCAGAAAGATACACTTCCAGGTAGCATCACACCAGAATGAAAGGCACAGAGGCACTTTTAAGAAATCAAAAGAGAGAGAGAGGCAGAAGGATTAGCAAAATGTGAGAAGTTGTAAGAAAAAAAATTGGCTTTTTAAGGTTTTATTTTATGATGCAGATCATTATAACACGAGAACTGCTGTATCACCTGGATCAAAGTCCCAATTAGCCCAATATCTTGTCTCCAAAAATAGCTAGTAGTGGCTGTCTAAGAAGAGTATAAGTATAATACAACAGGACCCAGCTGATAAAACTTCTCCAGAACACTCTCAGACACCAGTCATTTCCTGAGTTGAGGTCTATTTGATGGGCCTGGGTAGACTTTTCTCCCATTCTTTTGTCCATTTTTAAAGCAATGACATTTTTAACACATACGACATTCTCTGGCATGTTCCATAGCTAGAAAGCACCTCTTTTGTCTCTTTTGAACCTACTGCTTGCTAGTATTTTGGTGCTTCCTAGTGCTTCTGTCAGAGATGATAAATATATTCTCTTTCTCCATACCATTATGGTTTTATGTCCTTTAGATGATACCCCTGACCCCTAAAAATCACCACTTGCTTTAATGCTTCGTAGGGATTATTAATAAAGAAAATAAAGAAAATCCTCTTTTTTTTTTTTTTTTCACCAGAAGTGGCAGTGGCTTAAGAAGGGTGATTTATCACTGACTAGTTTAGTTCCAACTACTTTCTACCCCCTGGGGTAGGTACCCCCTAGCCAGTCAGGCACCTTTTTTAGGAGGATTGGAAATGGCTGGTTAGGCCAATCACAGGCCCCTTGCCTGCCCACTAGTCCCATACCAGCATGTGGCTGGGCACTTGGAGCCTTGGCCACCACCAACACAGAGCACCCACTACCACCACCCCCACAGTCATCATAGGAGTTGAGTCTGGATCAAGAGCTGCAGAGTGTGGAGCAGGATGTTTAGGATAAGCACATGAACTGTGTTGTACTTTGTAAGAAACTGAGAGAAAGGTGATTTTTTCCTCCTTCTCAGGTTCACAGACCACAGGTCCCTGTTGTCGAGTGGTCCCAGCAGACATGTGCTCATTTATGGACTGTCAAAATCACTCAGTCACTTTGGAAAGATAGCCTTGATCTGGTGAGATTTCACCACATGCTGGAGATAAATGATGTGATGTTTTTCCGAGTGAGCTTCTTTATTCTGAGCTGCAGTGGCATATTGTTGAATCTGGCAAATAGAAACCTTCTGCTTCATTTATGACTCATATCACAAACCTGATGAATTGTCCCCTGACTCAGAGTTTAGATCTTTCCACATTGAGCAAAATTAGCAACAAAGTACATATTGCAAAGACCTTTTAAGAAAGATGTGCTTTTATTGACTGAAGAATACCACAAGGTCCAAAGGAACAACTTTGTAAGTACAAACCTACGCAATCTCTTTCTTTCCACACAGTCAGCACTATTGCGACTATTACAACCAGCAGAGTAGCCACTAGTTGCACAGTTCAGCACTGACAGAGAAGAAAAATTAAAGTACAAACCCTGCTGAAGTCATTGCATGTCCTTGTACACTTACACTTGTTATGTTCAGAGTGATAGGGAGACGATAATAAATCTCCTGTGAAATGTATTGCTCATACATAATATAACTTTTCAATGGTTTAAAAATATGGTTTAAATTGTTTGCCACCCCCCCATTACCTGTTAAGAATTTTTTCTCATGGGCACTATTTCTAATTTATCTCTTCTTTTTTTAATTTATTCTAGAACTAGAGTGAAATCAAAATCATTCAAAAATCCATTCAAAGAGTTAAATACAATAATTTCATTATTAAAAAGGGTAGTATGTAACTATCAGGCCAAGCAGTCTAACTTATGTTAAATGACAGGTCAAAGAAAGTTCACTCCTAATAATGCAAATCACAAATCAGTGTCTCAGGAACAGCATATATGAAATGATGTCTGAAACATCAATAACAGTTTTTTTTTTTTTCCTTTATAATTATTATTAGCTTGGTAATAGTCATTAGTGACCTATCTCTTTCTGCTGATTTAGTAAAGTGCACCTAATAACAAGCAGGGGTCAAACATACAAACCAAATGACACTGCATTCCCTGGATACATAGTGCAGTTTCTAATGATGTAATAAATGCCTTGCAGTGTTTTTGTCTCACCCACCAAAATTAAGCCTATTAGAGTAAAATATGCCAATTGAAAACATTATAAATCTTGCCTGGAATATAAAACGAGTCTCTATAAACAGTGCTAGAATGACAAACTATCTCTTGTACTAGAGAGGCTTAATATTTAAAGTAGCTTTTATTTCAGTTCTTGGTTAAAAATCAACCCTTCAGAAATAGTGTATATTTATTATATAAATAGCAAGAAGGAGATAAAGCAATATCACATTAAGGCCTCTTTCTTTTCAAGGAATTAATCGTGATTTCAACAAAAATACTTTTTTAAAAGAATCCATCTTTTTCATGAGAGAAAGTATTATCCTATAATTTTAGACATCACATGGATATTTTAGCACAGAAGATATGATCTTGTCTTAGACAAAGAGAGTTGGTTCACAGTCCAGTGGCAAAAAAAATAAATAATAATAATAATAATGCTTATATCCATCTCTGTATTAACAGTATCCATAAAACCAACTAGTCCCTTACTTAACCATGCTGGAACCCACTCAAGCTACTGAGTTTAAAACAGCAGTATTATTATTCTTTGATGTCTACAGCTTAGTAGCACAAAGCTGGTCTCCAAGCACTTATTCTCTATAAAGAAACACAAATGTTTGGCCTTTGGGCTGTAAATATTGTGTCACCATTGATTTTTAACATACAAAGTGTATTTTCCTGAATGTCAAGTATTCTCAAAGTGCAGGGACTCCCATGAGCATGGAATGTCAGGAAATAAAGACTGTTTAAAAGCAGAAGCTACAAACAAGGAAAGAAGAAAGTAATAGCAAGAAGCAAGAGAAAGAAGAAATGAAAGAATAACTAATATGAACTTAGCCAAATATTATATTATCATTTATCTCCCAGATGAAAATGTCACCTGGGGAAGATAGTACCTTATTATCAATAAAGAGAAGGCTGAACTGTGATATTATCGATAAACAATTTCTTACTACATAAGATAGTTTTCTTTAAGGATTTATGTATCCCGTGCACTAGAGGAGTTTTTTCCCAGCTTAATAATATGATTGATTTGGGGATCAGACACTCCAGCCGTTCACAAACAGCGAAAATGTCAATAGCTGAATAGAAATGTAGCTCTGACAATTTGCTCTTATTGCCTTATAGCACTTCCGTGTTTGTTTTTCTGCATTGTATCATCTGCTTTGATGCTCCTGCACCAAACTGATCACCTGTAGAAGGTGATTTAGAGCAGGATCCTAACTTAGCCAAGGCACATAGGCTAGGAGCAAGTCATCCTATTCTCCTGACCTACTTGAAGGACAGAGAGAAGTTCTGCATCACCTCCAGTGACGCCTGCCTCCTACCACAGACTATACAGGGATGGCTAGAGGTGAACTTAACTGCATCTCCCTCAATTACCTGGGATGGATCTCAGCTGAGAAGCACCTCACTCACACAGATAGGAAAGTTGAGAGGGATTCAGCCTACTGTATGCAATGCCTTTTACAATGTAGCCTCAGGCAGTGCAACTGTGCAATGTCCTTTACATAGGCTGGTGGTAAATCACCAGCCTACCCAATAATGAATAAGAGAAATACTCCTTCTAGGTGATTATTCGAATCAGTGCCATCTCCATACCTTATTTCTATAGCCAGTGCAGACAGTTAAGGTTCCTGAGAGGGCAATGCAGAAGTATCGTAGGTTAGGTTCCTCCTCTGACTCTTACACCTCTCCCATGCACTTGTGTAAAGTCAGAACTTTGAATAGGAAATTCAGTCCAGACTGGAGCAGAGACACTGCCATTCCTCTCTGGGAAATATCTTCAAGCAGCTTTACTGTAAAATTTGTGGTGGCTAAAACCCTGTTGGCTTTTATCCTTCCTGATTCCATTTGCCATGATCAGTAATCATTTGAAGGATACTACGCACTAGATTCAGAGTTTCCTTTGAACTGTTTTCTTATTTATTGTGTTTACTAGATGTTTCTTTTATAACTTCAAAAAAAGTCTGGCATCCCTCTCAATTTTATCTGTCTAAGAACCGTCAGGTTGCAGGCAGACATTGTCTCAGACATTTACATGAATATTGACTATTTAATGCAAGGCATTCTTTAAATATACAGGCATATATACCAGTTTCTCTTATGCAAGTTGAAGAACTCTGAGTTGTGAAACATTTAAGAAACATTAAAGGTATCTTTTTGATAAAGGCTACCTCTTGAGAGATGGTGAGAATTTCCAACTCCTAATGTTAAAGCACTCATCTCATCTCAGACGTAGGTAGTCAGGGTCTGGAAAACCTGCCTTAGAGACCAAAAATACTCCATCTATTTTGTTTGTCAAGGTGAATCTTAAGAAGTGATTTGACATGTGAAAGCACAAGCATGGGGAGAAGGTTTCTGATAACGGGTTCTTTATATGTAGATAAAAGCATAACACTTTCCCATAGCTAGAAATAGGTATGTTCAGGTATAAAAGCAGGATCTGATCTACTTAACTAAAGCACAGGAATTACATGTATAGCATTCTAGTGATCCTATTCAAGGTTTGTAGTAAACTGATCCTCCTAAAGGAACTGATTCTACCTGAAGGATAGATCCTGCTTCAAAAAAGAATCCTATCCATCTAAGTTAGATGCCTAACTGAGGTGTTTTCAAGTCTAAATAAAGTAACTACTGTTTAAAAACAATTTGGAGAGCCCTTCAGATTTTCTCAGAAACATCAGTCTTTTATTTAGTGTTTATATAACAACTTAATTTAAGAAAGCTGCTTTATTAAAACACCAAAACATTTAGGGAAAAATTAGGGAGACAAGATCTCCCCCAAAGCATTTATTTTATTAATTAGTTCGGTTAACTCCTGGATAACAGCTAGAGATAACAGTTTCATTAGCTTCGGAAAATGAAGTCAGGACTGCATTCTTCAGCTAGAAATTACTCTAAAAGACAAAATCTCAGCTATAAGGTGTGGTGGAAGGATATCAAGATGAAATTTCACATCCTGTGGTGGGTAGTAGATGAAGCAAGATGCTGCTTCTTCTGGACGTAAAACATTTGTGAAGAAAAGTGAAGGAAGTGGTAGTCTACCTGCTAAGATGTGCATTTTGTCAAGTCACACAATATCAGCCCTCAGGTCCTGCTGATTGATTTCAGAGTAAAATGTACGGTATATTTGAAGCACTAAATAGGACCCATTTACTTCTGAGACCCTCTTTCTCCATTACTGCCTCCAAACCTGTTTTAAACTAAATCCTCTCTGTTTTAAAAACAACTACCCTGTAGAGATCATGATCCTCCAATGGAACCTACTTCCTCTCTTGATCGGAGCTCCTTCCTCTCTTCATTACATACCTACAGCTGTGGGTGGGGAGTCTTCCTCTGGACTTTGCATGAGGACTGGCTGCTGCCTAAATGCTCTTTTATATTTGTGGCATATGGCTTCTGATTAG
>VXAL01015893.1:24029-68700 GCA_013399475.1 Chauna torquata | reverse complement strand
TCACAAAAAATCTTAAAGATTCCAAAAGAAGAAATTGAGCGGGTTGGGTCATTTTAAACAAAAAAAAAAAAAAAAAAGAAAGACTTCTGAAAATGTTAATATAGGTGCTAAAATTTATTTTGTTAATTGCTGGAATAATCAATAACTGATTTTCATTCTAAGTTAGGTCCTTCATGCGTCTTAAATAACCCAACAGAAGACCATTTACATCTCAATAACAACCCCTAACAATGTCATGTCATTAAAATCCAAACTAAATCTCAATAATGTAGGTTAGTGACCAGTAAAGGACTTATTACCTGGGTCAAGTCCTTCGGGGCTGTGGTGGGCCAACTGGCAAAAGCTTTGCTTGCGTGTGGCTTTTACTCCAAAATATGAGCATGGCATCCCATAGGAATGATCCCATTATTTGGTGCTATTTCATTTTCTAAATGGTTATACATTACACCTATTTCAGGAGCCTGTAGCAGATTCATAATATGAAGGTCAACCAAGCATAACAAACCAAAACAAAACAAGAAACAAACCAAAACAAAACAGACATCAGAATAATATGCAGTAGAGATCCTTAAGAATAAACAAATAAATATGGCTTTGAAAGCTTACTTGGAGCATCACCTTGCTTTCATTAAAATGTTTCTGTGTGAGATGGTAATTAGCAGAAATGGGAAGCAAAAGTATATTAGCCTTATGTACTAGCTAGGAACAGAGAAAGGCATAACTATTTTAAGATGCATTTTTAACAATGCTTTTGTGGTACCAACACACTTGCTGATGATATTGAAATTTTTATGTTAATTAAACAACCCCTAACCACTCAGTACATCTCAGATATATACACTTTGTAATTACCTCCATTATTGAAATAGCTAGTTTGATTTATCCTTGCCACAGTAACATTCTAGCTTCTGTTATTTTTGTCTTTAGAAAAACATAGGTCCCAGTGAGGGAATATAAAACTATTACAGTAAATTAAATATTAAAGCTAACTTATTTTTGCATAAGAACACTGTCAAATAATGGTGATAACTGTTCCTAAGAAATGAACTTTTTTTTGCCTTTTTTGGAACACAAATTAAAATCTAATTTTCACTTCTTTTGTAAATTTCATATAGTTAGCGTATATACTTTTACTGATGGCAGTAGCTTAACAGGGAGCTATTATAGTCTTAGCTTAGCGATTAAGAAATACAACATTTGTTGAAGAGCTAGGCCTTTTAGTCTAGAATGGATTATCACTTGATCCTTCCTTAAGCATTTTTATACAGGAGTGCATTATCCTTGGAGCCACCCTGGGCTCCATGCCTCATTAACCTGGGTGTTAGATAAATCAAAGGCAGCCTCAGAGACAAAGATAAGCAAACTGCAGGCCAGCAAGACGATGATGTATGGATCCAGGAGGCTAATAGGAAAGTATTGACAGGAAAATGGTGTGCTTATCCTGCAATCACTGCATATTGCAATGAGAGCTCCCAAAAGCAGATGGGATACACTTCAGGGAATGCAGGAGTAGGAGATTGTTAGGCAGAAATGGATCCTCGCATCTTAAATTCTAACAAGAACTTTGTTTCTGTGCGGCAGCACTTCAAGCACAGCAAAGAGAGGCTAATACCCAGGCAATGGCAAACTCTAAAAAGTTAATTCATTGCAGGGGTAAACATTATTATTATTTTAAGATTGTAATATAACCAGCAAAGCTGAATTTCGCATATGTCAAACATTAAAACAAACACATTTTGCAGAGACAATACACAGAACAACAATTCTGTATGCTCAGAAAAAGCATTTAGTATTAAGAATACCCTATAAAACCTTCTGCAGAAAACAATATTTCAGATCTTGATACCTTTCTGATGAGGAAGGCAGCATACTCAACAAAAATTCTTGCCAAACAGGGCACGTTCTGTGACTTCCCCTTGTATTTATTTTCCCTTCCATTCCCAGGGTAACATTTTCCAGAAGACCTAAGTGGCTTATAAGCCTTAACCTTAATCATCAGTTAGGTCCACTAAGCGGTCCACTTTCACTATTTGGAACTGATGAAAAGTTTCCTAAGACCTCCCACGATTTTGTCTGGGGGTTTCTTTTCCAAGACTTAGTTCATTAGATCAATTTTAGAGGATTTTATGTATTTATTTATTTGCACCTGACTGAAAAATAACTTAAGGAAAGACCCTCGTACAGTTTTGGATCAATCTCAGTATGATCATACAGCTCCTAGAAAATGAAGCTGGGTTTGACATGATTCATTCTCTGCTTTAATTATTTCTGTTGCTTGTGGTGCTTGTAAGACATTTTCTCTTACAAATGTACATACTACTCTTTCAAAATACCTAGTGTCTTTCTAAATCATTACCCCATTTTAAAATTATAATTTACTGTGCTGTACTTTGAATATCAGATTACTAGTTTTAAATTAATATTCCTGTTGACTCCGCTGGGAGCAGGATTGAACCCTAAGCCTAAATACTGAACAAAGTTGGCCTGATTTTCCCCAGTATCGTACTTACTGGGGACAAGGGCTAGGCTGAAAAGGAACCAGCAGCATTCTGATAACAGTAAATAGCCTAAAATTTGAGTTAAGCTAAATTTGACACACAAAATCTGCGGCTATTTTAGGTGGCCTTGTCCAATAAGCCAGACTTTACAACTCCCAGAGATAGCTGGTTCTCAAAAATTGAATATGCAGTTAAGGAAGGTGCTGTTTGCAGAACTTCTGTGTCTTGCTGCAGAACGGAGAAGAGACATATGCAGGAAACGGATTAAATGCCCATAGGAGGGGTGTCACAATCTCACTGTTCATGCAAAGGAGCAGCACCCCAGAAAGCTGTGTTCTCTCTCTGCTTCTGTCATAGAGATGCTGAGCACATCTCAGAACAGTTTTTCTCCAGTTCCTACCTTTTCAGCAGGTACCTACCTACCCAAGGCACCTCGAATAGCAACATGGGCACCCGAGGTGAATTGATGGAAAAATGGGCATCTCCGAGGGTAACTATCAGTTCCTTGTTTCAGGTTGCACATCAGAACATGCACAAGACTTGTTGCATTGAAATGCTTAACAAGGGGATATTTAGAAGGAGGAAAAGGTGCTCCTTCTGCATCGTGATCTATATATAGTATTACCATAGCGAATGAAGTCAGATTTGCATTTGGCACTTCTAAGTGGAACCTCAAATTAATGGGAGCTTATAAACTTTTCCTTTGGTATGTTGCACACGTTTCCCTTCCTCTATTTTAATCATTCACGTTTCTGCCTTCCTTGCTTCTGCCTTCCTACCCTCACCTCCTCTTCTAAAACCTCACATGGCTCCATGGACTCCTACCTCCTCCTCACTCATAATCCAAGATAAACTGCTCTGTCTTCTTTTCATACCATCTTGGCATCACTAGGTAAAAGGCTGAGAACAAAAGTGAGCAGACTTCTCCATATTTGCTACTAACACTTGGCTGGGAAAACAGCTGAAAAGGAAAAGCTTTGCTGATGGGCTCATGGAGTTCTGTGGAGGCAAAGCTTTTCTGTGTGCCTGCTATCGGTTCCCGCAGTATTAGAGTCCTTAGTGCTGACCTCAAACATCAGTCTCCTTTCCCAGCAACACTGTTACACCGAACAAAGCTCTACTAAGCAAGTGAAAAGAAAAGAAAAAAAAAAGTGGATTTATCATTTGGTTGAATTTGGGAAGGTTTTAATAGGGATGATGAAAAAACATCTCTAGTTTCAGCAACATTTCTGCTTTCTGAGATGTTAGACCATTTAAGCAAAAGGTTGTACAAATATCATTTCTAGTGAAATACTGTTTTTTTAACATCACTTCCATTCCTAAAAATGCTGAACAATTTTTGCTGATTATTTTTTC
Organism: Chauna torquata; assembly: GCA_013399475.1. Taxonomy (NCBI): domain Eukaryota; kingdom Metazoa; phylum Chordata; class Aves; order Anseriformes; family Anhimidae; genus Chauna; species Chauna torquata. Next base: position 64,846 of record VXAL01015893.1, on the reverse strand, counting down.
TATAACAATTTTACTTCAGGCAAAAAACATAGCATATAAAATTATAGTCCAAATAGTCAAAGAGAAACAGAGTTGAAACCAATTGGGAAAAGAAAAAAAAAGTATTTTATAAGGGAAAATAGCAGAGAACTTAACCTATATGTTCATGAGAGCTCCACCTTGAATGATTGTAAATCCTCTGCTTTGGAAGAACTATGGAGCTTTTAAAAAGACTTTTTTTTTCACTTAGTTATTCTGAAGCAGTGGTTAAACGAAAGATCCAAATACAAAATAGCTCTGAGATGCAATTAAAAAAAAAAAAAAAAAGAGCATAAAATATTTTGTAATTTTGAAGCTTTAAATAGCAACATTCTTAGTACTATGGAATTTGGGTTGTTTTTTTTTTTTTTAGGTCATTCTTCCATTTTATCTCTCATTCCCCCTTCCCTCCCACAAAATACATGACTGCCAGATAAAATGTAAAATGTAGCAAATGCTGACAGTTTGGGAATTTCCTCCTCATATTCCAATAATCCTTTTGCAATTTTCATCCAGAGGAATACTAGTTGTGTTTTCTGCTCTATAATGTAGCTGTCTTCTTCCATGTGACAAAGTGCTGCATAATGCCTTCTATGAAGTTCAGGTGTTGCAAAATGGGACAAATCAAATCCTACAGAAATATAGTATTACAGATATAGTTACAACTACAGACAGAGTTATAGTTATGATCAGATATTAAAGGACTAGATATTAAAGGAGCACAACAGCTTCTGTTGCTTTTCTCTGAGATGCTTGCTTCTGATTTGTTTTGGAAAATTGACCAACATCTGTTGAGTTGATTAATCAGAAGTTATGTTCTCCAGAAAATCTGGCCTCAATATGGATTCTAGTCATATATTTCAGGAAGATAATTCTTGAGCTTTGCGTTACAAATCATTATTATTCCAAGAATTAACATGGTAACACATGAATTTCCTAAAATACAGTTAATGATACTATTATATTAGGCAGTGTAAAGCTACAAATGTCCACCTCAGGTGAGACATGTTGACCATTTGTCTAAATTAGATACATTTAAAAACCAAGCTGATCTTCAAATGTACTGGAGATGTTCAACTGAAACTCACTTTATTACATATGCTTCAGAAAACCTCCAGTCAAACCTTTACACTAGCGACAATGATGCAACTCACACCACTTTAAAAAGAACACAATAAATTAAAACATAATCTTATTTACCAATTGATTCCCTTCCCAGTCAGCACGAGCCAATTCCTTGGTGGGTTTCCTAAAATACCACTTTTTTGTTACCATCACTGACAGCAAAAACGTAGCACATGCATTTTGCTGCTCAGCTGGTAACTAGACAATTTTGCAAAGCTTAATTATATATTATATACATAGATATATATGCATGTATGTATATATATTTCTAGCAGCAATTCCCCAGTGTGAACAGGGCATTTTGAACATTTTCCCCTGGAAAAATAAATAAATAAATAAGTAAGTAAGTAAAACAAAACAAAATAACCCAAGCACCGCCAGAATGCTGTGCATTTTCCAGCTGCCTCCCCGGTTTTGATTTGTTTGCATTGCTTTATCTGGTCTTTGACATTAGCCCAGGGAGCAGCTTGATTAATGCCCACTCCGAGCGGTACAAGGAGCATTGGCGGGCAGGTAGTTATTCAGAAGAGCTGCAGGTGCTCGGCTGATGCGCCGGTGGTGCCAGCGCCTTTAACAGCTCTCTGGGGCTCTGCCTGTTATCTGCCTGCCCCTGCGGCCGGCAGCTGTGCTTCCCGATGGCCTGACGGACTGGCTGGTGTACCTGGGGACGCGGGCAGGGTGCATCCATTACTCATTTGTGACAATAACCAATCGAGGAAGATGTAGAACTCAATTCCAGCAGAAAGACCTATAATGTTGGAGTCAGGAGGTTATCGCTGTGGGACTTGCACCTTGCTCCCTGCCCCTCTTATCGAGGGCTTTACAGCCCCTGCTGGAGCAGCATCTTGTAAAGCTGAGGGCTGCAGATCTGGGGCCCAGATTAGCATGCATCTTCCTAAATGCTACAACATTTAATTAAAAACTAGATGTTACTCAAATTGTTACCGGCTCAGAAGATGGCTTTGGTAAACAGGAGGCAAAAGCTAAAGATTCTTGCCACAGAAGGAGGAGACAAACAATTTCCTTAAATCTTGTCTTTGTAGAAAATGAGGTGTGTTATGTTTCTCTCCAATCTCATTTCACAGGCCAGCAAAACTTCGTACAAGGGACCAGCGCGATCCTAAATCCAATCCATAATGCCTGTTAATGTAGGTGAGAATCTGTCACTAAGGACAGCATAAAGACCCCCAAACACCATGGGATATCGCTCTTGATAAAGCACAGATGTTGTTTGATGGCTGTCTATTCATATTTAAATGTTCTGAGACAGATTCTGTCTTTTAGAGAAAAATTCATAAGAAAAGCTCAAGAAAGACCATTCTAGGATATGTGCAATGTAAGAACTACTCAAAAACTCACTTGATTTAGAGCCTCTCCTCTAAATATCTTGATCCTAGGAGGAGCCAGGTAGACTTTTTAGGTACCCTAATTGTTTGAAATAACTCAAACTTGGGCAAGAGCAGATAGAAATAGTACTCATTTATCATTAATGCCTTAAATTATATTTAGGAAGGTCCTTTAATCAGTCATACAGACCACAGAAACAGACAGTATTTCAGCAAACTGTGCCTGAACTGAAAATGGAAAGAAATAGATTAAAAACCAGTTTCATCAAAGATAGAAAGTGCTGGTTTAAATGTGTAAAAATATTCATTACAAAAGTACTGGTACATGAAGTCACCACCTGCATCACCAGAATAAAGTTAAAAAAAAAAAATTTAATTTTATTCCTATGGAAGAATATAATCCTGTTTGTTTAGGGATAAATCATTTAATAAAACATGGCTTTCAAAAACAATCTGCAATCTTTTGTCTTTTGTACACCTTATAAAATCTATAGCATATTTTTAAACTGGGATAAAGCAAGAGGTTCAATCATAGTATATATAGGCATAAAACTGACATGCAGTTTTATGCATCTATCTGCATTTATATCCACTGTTGAAGAATGTTTTATGATATATGAATAGCATTTTAGCATAGCTTTTATCTGTACTTTTCCCAGGTTTATTAACATATTTTAACCTTTTTTCAACACTTCCAGTGTGGACTTTAGCAAATATTAAATTTTCAATAGCATCAAAAGCCCTGGAAATATAGGATAAGAATAGAGACAGCTGTAACGAACTTTCTACTCTGTAACCCTAGAATAATCACAGCCAAAGCAAAATCTTGCTGCAACAGAAGAAGAAAATCAGGACTAGAAAGGCTATATGATATCAGATAGAGAATTAGTAGAGGAATATCCAGGGCAGGGGCAAAAATAGCATCCATGAGATGTTGAGGGGCAAAAAGAAAGAAACTAGAAACTGGAAATGAGCTGAGTCAAAAAAGAGTTCTGGTTATGGAAGATCGGTATTTGCATGACCAGCGAGAGGCAAGCAAAAGAAGGAAAGATGAGAGAGGGGCATCAGTGCATAGTTATTCAGTGGCACCACTACAGCTGGGCTATTTCACACAGGCTTGAGAGCCAAGACACTGTGATACTAAACAGAAGAAAGCAAGGCAAGACCTTTCAGGTGACCGACAACAGGAGTATTTTCTTTCTTTCAGAAAGGGCCATACCAACCACCCAAAACACTGAGGGTTTGAAGAACCAGAAGAGAGCTTCAGCAGGTGGTAATTAACTTAAAGAAGGAAATTAGGGAAGGGCAATCATTCTTGTTCTCAGCTGAGAAATCAAACTCCATTAGAACATCAGGGATGAGCATAGCTAAAACAGCTAGAGCTTGGCTGAGGATCTGGGGACTCACATCTCTTCTGACTACAAATGGAGAATAGGAAAGAAGAGACCCACCTCAGTCTTGCTTCATCTCTCTTGTGAAATGCTGACCTTCTAAATTTCAGGAAATTTCAAGTTATTGGAAAAACGTCATAGCCTGTATACAGCAGAGTCTTTCTAGGAAGTAACAGAGCCTATACACCATAAAATCGTAAGTGTCTGGGTCATGGGCTTAAGACTGGTCCATGATTCTCCATAGTGTACACGTGTTGTTGCACCCTGTGGCACGGCTGCGGCCTGGGCCCACCAGTGCATTGCCTGGGCACATGTGAGGGAATGGCAACAGTCAAAGACTACTCTCTTTATCTGCTGTGGATTGCACCACTCTGTTTGAAGTGAATTAATTGTACCACGCCACTTGTCCAAAGGGCCAGAGAATTGTCCCTGCCGAACTGAGCTTACTAGCACAAATGTAGCATTTAGGTGCCTTGTCCCTAAAGCTGTTGTGGTTTAAAAGACAGCATATAGAGATCCCACAGGAGCAAAAATATGTTGCTGAACAAATATAGATAGATAGATATAGATATACACACATACATATATATATGCATATATATATATATATGTATTTAGCTAGTTGTGGCATCCCACATAGAGTAAAACTACTTCTGATGAACTTTTCAGGTGTGTTTAGATATCTACAAGTTAAACATTTCAGTCTGAACAAGTTGTGTACTGTACTTTACAGTCATCAGGGAAAGTCATTCACTTCCAAAGGCAAATCCAAGAAATGTGGTGTAGTATCAGAAGCAACACTGAAAGGAAAGACAGTGGGATGGAGGAAAAACAACAGCTCCAGGAACAGAATTGCTGGCTGACTGGTACTCCCAGGGGCACCTGACAGCAATATGTACAACGCAGTTAGAAAGCTTATTTTAAAGAATTGCATTCATGAGTTTGGTGTTATCTAGAAGGGAACATCTCAAACTATGATATAGCTTAATTAACTTCAACTAGGATTGCAACACGCTTTTCTAAATTAGGTTTCAACCCTCTGTACAAAGGGTGAATGTACTATAATATCTTTAAATTTGTTTTTAGGTCAGCCTTATATTTCATTAGGTAAGCATATCAACCTCAGTTTAGAGATAAGGAAAACAAGTTCAGACCCACATGGTTAGATCCAGTCAGCTCACCCTGTTTTTTAATGCAATGCTTCAAGAACATTTCAAATCAGTACACAATAACTTCATATTGCTTTGTTTTCCATTCTGTTTATGATCAGCTGTTTACAATCAGTCACTACCCATGGCCAGAGTACTCATGACTGTAAAAAGATCTACCCAATTCAGCAGCCCAGCTCTAATGAGCAATATTACACCAGTGAAAAGGAAAATGTCTGCACTGAGACTGCTTATTGCTGGTTCTAAAATTAAGCTTGTGACTATCTCTCTTCATCAACTATAAATGAAATCATGATCAGAAATGCTCTTTGTAATTCTGCAATGAAATGGCTCACTAGTCTTGACTAATAACTTACAAAAGCAGATCTGGATAGTGCCTTACATGTATATCACAATCAGACTGCTTTGAAATAACTGGCCTGTAATGCCGGCCTATTTAACTACAGAGCAATGGTAACATGTTAAACCATATCAGCTGTAATGATACCTGACCTTTCAATGATGTTCTGGGGTTTCAGTTTCTTTTTTTTTCTTTTTATGTTTTCTGATGTTATTCCCTTCATTTTGAAGATCAGGAGAATTGAACAGCATCACAGCTGAATAACTTCTTCAAAACTTCACAGCAAAAGAAGCAAGACGTGTCCTTAACTCTAATCTTATACAGAAGTCACTAGGAACAAAATGCAAGCCTAATATTTTATGGTACAGTGCCCAGTGCGCCTTTGGAAATAACGTATTTCCATTTGAGAGAGAGAAAGAGAGAGAGATTTCCTATCTACGCTGGCTATATAGGACATTTTTTTTACCAAAAAGAGTTATCATATTTCCATGTATACCAGACACACATTCCCCCCAGAAGTACTCAGTGCATATTGCACATCTTGTATACAGTCTTAGTTTCCATGACAACAGGAAGCACTTAAACTAAGGCTACATGCACGCTTTGACCACATTCCACTGACTTACACAAAACCAGAGTCTGACAAATTCTAGGCAGGTTTGGAACATCTGACACTAAAATTTAAAGTTAAAAAAAAAAAAAAATCATGTATATACTGACATCTAAGGGAACACAAAAGATCCATTAAAGCCTCACTTAGATACATCTTTAGCCTGTCTGGATCCAAACCTCTCGAAGGTCACTGTCTTCTTGGTGACAGAATAAAAAATATAGCTGAATTTTAGTATCACTGCATTTGATGGAACATAGAACTTCAAATCTGCATGAAACATGTAAAGCCATTCCCAGCACATATTTGCAATCCAAGGAGATGTTCTGGACGTTAATTCAGTAGAAACTCATTAAAAAATGGACAAAAGTTTTCAGATACCCATCATATTTAAATGGAGTGATACCAACAAAATATTCAGCGGTACTGAAAATAAAATTCACCTTAATTTCCACAGTATGAAGGTTTCCATTTAAAATCAAGAAGTCATAGTTTGGATAGATGGTGGAATTTTGCTTGGACTCTGTTACCACCAAAGGAAAAGTGAAGACAAAGTCAAAAGAGTATATAAATAAGAGTTATTAACTATGTCTCAGACACCTTAAGAAATGGACAGAAGAGGAAAGCCTTAGCCTTTCTGGGTCTCTGTTCTTCTATGATAGATTATCCTATCTACGTGGATTGACACCACATCTCAGATAAAAATATACCTGATAGAAAGTCTGAACTTTAAAATCAACAGTTTAAACTTACATTAATCTAAACTAAAATTAATTTGGCAGTTTGAAAAAAAAGAGTTTAAAGGAAAGGTTGAGCCTTGACTTCCCCAGGAATTTCCACTGTGAGAGAGCTGGGAAATTGTAGTTTAGAGAGCTTATCTTTTGAAAAGTATTTTTATATATTTTATATAATTTAAGAATAATTTGAATACTAAAATGAAATACTAAAATTTTAAGAAAATACAACACAATAGAAATTAACAGAAAAATATGAAATACAGTATCTTTTGAAACAAATATTCCATTTGGAAACAAATAAAAGGGTAAAGACTGTCTTTCAAATAAAGTCTAAATGGACTTTGCTGATTTTTTTCTTCAATTAAATAGTTCTTACTGTTTTTCACAACAAGACATCAATGGAACCAATACACTTTTGTGGAACAGTTTGATGAATTCAATATTTTTTTCAGCAAGCTTGTTCTGTCCTATAGCTCTTCCATTGGAATCATACAAAGTTGATGCTTTGGTACCATGATAGTTTACAAGGTATTGACTAAATTTTAGTAAGCAAATAGACCACAGCCCAAGTCTTTTCTCAAGCAGGATTCCCACTGAAACTTGAGCTCTGTTTATGCTACAAGCCTGATCCAACATACTGAAGTTTCACAGATCCAATGGACTTTGCAAAAGGGTCCTAATAAAACCTAACTAAAAAAAAATTTTTACTTGATCTGTTGCTGTTGTTTGTCATCATAATGCTTAAGGTGTAGAGAAACTGCTCAGTTTGAAAGGAAGCACTTTTTGAAAAGAGTAAGAGAACATAGCAAAACACAGGTAAGGTAAATGACTACAAAAATATAATAGTCATTTACCTTACCTTACTTTTATAGTCATTACAAAAATGTATTTTGTAAAATAAATTTGTGCCCTGCAAAGCTCCGGTCCTCCTTTTGTAGATCAGTATGTAACGTGCACCTTAACTGCATGTAAGTCTGCTCATGTGGAAGCTCAGAGAGACCTGCAAAACGCAATTCTGTATGGAGAAATAACAATATAATTCTATGTCTTTTTCCAGTATTTTTTTTTTTTTTCAGAGTGTTTGCCTGCCAATGTTTCACCCTCCCTTTCTTTCCATTATATCACTTGCAGCAGAGATGAAGCAGCCCTGGTTTCCAGTGAAATGTACGGATAGCAGCAGGTCCACAGGAAGAATCCAGAATGCATGCCATAAACCATCTACCACATACAGCAAACCAGGATTTTTTCCAGGATTTTTCAGAGCCAATGCAAGCCTGCAACATACAGTGAAACATTTGTCTTGAACACCCTATGGTGATTTTAATGGAAGAAGTTGTTCACAAGTGCATGGAACTCCCCTCTCCTTTTTATTTTATTTTTTATTCTGAGTTTTGTCACAGGATCTTAACTTTTTTCTGAATTTTTTTCTGGCCTATCCACTTTAAAAGTACCCCCATGCTCAGCATCACTGAAGAGCACAGAGTCCATTTTATGGATTCTTTTGACATGATTTAAACTACAGCATGCTCCTGGTGAAACTATGCTCTAGGTACCATGCTTGGTTTCATTTTCAAAGGCACAGTCACAAAACTCATATAGAGATTGTTCAAAAACTCAGTGAAAAGTAAACCTTGCATTTTCACTGGTTTGATTTGTGGATTTTGGAGCTCATGTATCTTACTTTGTAAAAGAATATTTTTCAATTGTTAAAAAAACATAAATCAATAGAAAATAATATTAAACATAATTTAATTTTACTGTTAAATAAATTAACAGTACAATATAAAATAGTATACTTTCAAAATAAACCATATATTTGTGTCAGAAAATCTCTAAAGATTCTTGAATGCCTAATATGTCCTGGAATATGTAAACTGTTGATTTCACCTTTTAAAATACAATCAGAAAGAAAAAAAAAAAGTTTTTGTCTAATGAAGAGCAAAACATTTGGTTTACATGAGGTCACTTTACTGGCTGACAAGTTTATTGAACAGATATAACCTTCAATCCTACACAGATTTATGTCCATGTTAACATTTATGCAGAGAAATACATTCATTGAGTACAACACAGGCTGGAATTCCTGCCACTTTGAAGAGCAAGAAAAGCTCTAAGTTTGGGGGGTTTTTTCTTCCAAAAGTGTGTATCCCTTGTGGTTTTTACCTAAAACAATGCATGTGCCTGAACCTGCAGACAATCTCCAAAACCGCTAAGCAGCAGCGTGCACCAGCCATTTTGATGGATTACCCAATGTAAAACCATTGTGGGCCAATGAACTAAACCAACATGAACACTTTTTTCCCCTTACTGAGCTGTGTGTGAAACAAGACACAAGCAGAAGCTGAGGAAAAAAAAAAAAAAAAAAAAGACCATGGGCTACCCTAGGTTTTACTCAGCTGCTTGAAAAAGTTCAACAACGTTCCTGGATGATGTCCTACTACATTTTTTTTTTACATCTTGAGACGTGCAGAATGGAGTCCCCAGGTTATTTTAGGGGTGGAGATCTGAAGCCACAACTAAAACCTCACATTGTGCCATGTCTGGAGCCTCAGATTTCCATCCTCTGAGCTGGAGGACTGCAAACATGCACAAATACAGTTAAACAAATGTTTGCACTAACACATGAAAGGAATTTTAGGCAGAAAAGAGAAATATAGATGCACACCCTGTGCCAGCTGCCTCTTCAGAGTTACTGTGGTGCAGGATTTAAAATTCTCTGCATACAAACAGTTAATCACCACAAGCATTTAAAATGTCAATGGAAAAAGAAATTGTTTCCAAGAGCGTATAACTGCCCAGATAGCTTTCATCAGCCCAGCCACATGAAAGACCCAGAGGCAACTGCAAAGCCACCATCAACACAAGTGCCTGTGGAGTCCTCTCTGGTGCCAGATCCTGCTGCTTTGGCTATAAACAATATCTCCTATAGCGTTACATCTAGGATCTCTGGCTGCCAATCAAACAGGAAGAGAAGGAGAAGGAAGAACAGTCTAATGCACTTGAGTAAATGTACTATCTCCATTAAGAGCTATATTTTATACCTTTGTGGAGTAAGTGGTTTTGCAAAAGGACTAACCTCCAAAATGTTAAAAACTCATTGCAGAGAAAATGTAGTGGCGGCTTAAATGCTTAATTTTTATGAATATAAATATTTTTATAGACTTCAGTCTCCCCGCAAACCATTAGGCTAATGGACATAAGGCAATTGTTCTTAAGTAAATTTATGGTCAGGCATTCTTGCATGTTTGTGTCGATCTGGGTGATGCACCTAGTGAGCAACAAACACCAGTAGGTGTTTGCAACATGCATCTGTTTTCCTCATTGGTCCTGACACAAGTGCTCCCACTGAGAGCAGGGTTCATATGCTGAAAACGGTCAGGGGAAGCCGTGGTTTCAGGCTGCTCGCACTGCTCTTGCTCATAGCAGTGTTGTAATTTTGCACCTGGGTCTGAAACAGTTCATTTTGTTTCCCTGTGAACAAGGCTGAGTATGATGCTCAAACTGGGAGCATCTGCTTTTGGTGCCCAATTCCAACTGGTTTCTTGTCTATGTGTTCTCTTAGACTCATGTCATGGCTCAAATTTTCACAAGATTCAACCCAGTCATTCTATTTGTGTTCATTGTCAACTCAGGACACAATCAATTGCAAAAGAGCAGACTAGTGTTAAGACCCCAGTCTGCAAACAGCAATCGTCCAGTTTTTATTAGGGTGCACGTTTAGCACAGTAGCAGTGATGCTACTTCTGCAAGTCAAGTTCAATAGAAAAGGTGTAACAGACTGCAGTCCTGGATATCTAGTCTGTAATTACTCTGTATTTGTTTAGACATGTCAGCAACAGCATTTGCATCAGGAGCTAATTGCTCCGTCACTTTTATGCTAATAATTGACTGCAAGCCCAGAAGAGCAGGCATAAGGGAAAAAACAAAAAAAAAAACAGGAAGAAAAAAGATTACTGAAAGCTAAATACAAAACTTTCTCTCTTATAGCTTTGGCATTACTCAGATGAAAGGGAAGTTATGGATAATTATTGCTCTGAAACTTCTACTAATGAAAATGAAGACTACTATAAACATATTCAACAATTGCAGACTGTGGTTGAAATGGTAGTTTAACCACATTGTGCTTTCTTGTCTAAGCTGTAAGCTTTTCTTTCAAACTGAACTAACTTCTCATTTATAGTTAGTTTTTAATATTTTAATATTTTAGGCAAACAACCATCCTAAATTGGCAATGCTGAATTTATCACCTTATATGCTCAGAAGATCCCAGCAGTACATAATTAAACAGCATGTTGGCGTCTTTTTTCCTTTTCCTTTTTCTTAAGTGATTGGCTAATCAAAACAGAGCTTTTGTGCAAATTCTTCAGTAGAAAGCTGAATATAGAGATGAATGCTTCAGTAAGATATATAAGGATTTTTCCAAAATCTCCCTGAAAAATATAAAATGCATATTTCTTATTTATGATGCTAAAAGTAGGAAATATATATAGGTAAACTATATCAGCAATAAGTTGATGTTCATCTCTGAATTCTGAGATCCCGTCTAGTCTGTGCTGAGGTGACATTACTGAAGGAAAGAAATTTTCTGTAGAGTTGTGAGATGAAACTCAAATTCAGTATGTCCCATGTTATTTGTGCATCAAAAAGATATTTCATGGTTCAAAACTAAGTACAATCTAATACTAAAACAGCATGTATGATTAATACTGGAGACTTGATAACGCGAAAAATGTTCACTCTGCCTGAAGAGGATTAAACTGTGAGACACTTGTTTTATTTTTATCAATTAGCTTAATCTTTGATTTGAATTCTACACCCTCTGGCATCAAGAAGATGTGTGCTTTTTTTTTTTTTTTTTTTTTTCTTTAAACAAAGGATTATTCTTCCTCAAAAGGGGATTGTCTAGTTCTTTTATTGTTTTATGTCACACAGGGGAAAAATGCTTTTGAGGCATTACCTCTGAATTTAGCAGGGATGAGAGTTTACTGCTATATAATCATTAGTCAATGCAGTAGCTGAAACCTTAAACAAAAGAAAACAAACTACAAACAGGCAAGCATCCCCTAAAGGCACATCAGAACACCAGAGAGAGGAAGCATGGATTTCAAACACGGCTGCCCAAGCATGTGCTAAATATTGCCACTCCTGACTTTAAAAAGCACACCAAGGAATACAACATCACCTTCTAGTCTTTGAAACAATACTGGGAAGCAAGAGAAGAAGAATTGAAGGGTTTTAGCAAATGTACTTTACTTCTACTCTTTTTTATTTTGAGACTTCATGAAAATTATATTTCCAACCTAATAAAATCCTTCAGTATAAAGGAACTCTATCATAAAGCCATTAGAAGGATATCATTAAACCTCAAATGTCTTCTTTCATGATACATGCTTCACCATAACAAGCAAACTGCCTGATCCCTGTGAACTGTCTCAGACAATTACTGCTTATACTGTGGTTGTGAGCCACAGGAAAGCCTTAGAAAAGATTTTTACCGTGGCTGTTCAATTGCATGTACAAACAATCGCTAGGGCCACATTTGCTTTAATATGGGTGATCACCAGCCTGGGGTAACTGTAAGTACTTGGAAGAAGCTAATTAGAGAACTATATTTCATCCTGATGTATGGCCAAATGCTACACAAAGAATACATACAGTGAAATGCATCTAATTTATGCTACATGTGAAAAAGGAAGGCGATGTATCTAGCACAAATTAGTAACATTAAATATATTCTATTTTCTTAATTTCTTTCCACTGGCATATTAACTATGAATGCAGAATATATTGTTGGTGTTATTCGGGACAGTGATTGCTTCATTAATTTAAGTATTTGCCAACCCAGAATAAATTGTAGGTCAGTGATTTGAATAGAATCTACATCAGTAACAATCTGAGGTTGGATCCAGCCACCTCTGCAGAATCATTTTGGCATCTGTAGGGTTTCAAGCAGGAGTCCAAAATACACCATCTGATGATTGTTCGGTGATCTATATGGTATGAGCTCCTCTAGAAAGATAGGTGCCTAGCATACAAAAGTTTTAATCTGTAAGTAATTGACTGAAAAAAATGACTTTGTCACGCTCCATCTAACCAAGATAACTGCCTGTCCATTGAAGGATGCGGGTGTAGGGAAGTGCTCTCCGACATCAGTATTTTATATGCCTTTTGAGAACAAGACTCTTGAACTGCTTCTGTAGTTTGCAAGAATGAAATTCCCCACTTGTCTATTAGTAATGACAAGACAATTTGCTTGAGTCACTGGGAAAACAGAGAAGACAGGCAGCACTCACCTGAGTTTACGGGAGTCAGATGCAGAACTAAAGATTGACTCTAGGAAAAATGATGGGTATAAGATATTGAGAAAGCAAATGTCCCAGAAAAGGATAAGAGTTACAGAAAGAAGAGATATCAGTCACTTCTTTAGCCAGAGTTTTCCTGCGTTTGGTCCTGGGCTGTTTTTGTGAAGACATGGAACAGCAAATGTGGAAGGGCAGATAGAAGCTGGATGAGGTTTTTTTGCAGGGCCAGTTCCATAAGGCAAGGTAGAGTTAAGGGAGAGAAATTAATGAGGTTTTTTTTTTTTTTTAATGTTTTATTCTCCAGATTGATTCTTCGTGAAGAAAGTGTGATCTCATGGAATGGTCTCTTGACTCGCCTCCAAAACCCACAGCCACAAAAAATCAACAGAAAGCAAAGGAAGATTCCCTCAGAAACAGATGTTTTGCCCAGTGTCACAGCGTTGTGACTGCATGGGAACAGCTATGCCAGGATCTCTTTTCCATGGCTGCCCCTGCAGCCCCTCTCAAGTCAGACATGTCTTGTACCTGCAACAGCTTCGTCGTACTGGGACATGGTTTCAGCGGAACAGCAGACTGAAAGGCAAAGAAATGCCTATCTCTTTTGTATGTAAAAGACACAGGACTGTCCAAGGCCTCTTCACTAGATAAAGACAGAAAAGGTATAACCAACCTGGAAGGAGGCTGACACCCCTCCCAGTACTAAGGAAGTGCGTCGTTCTATGGTCAGATTGCAATATAACGTTTAAGTCTAAGCTAGCTGTTATTAAAAACACAATCATTGAAAAAAAAATGCACTTTTTAAAGGTATTTTGAAAGTCTTTCATTTGCTGGAAATGTCCTGAAGATGATTCAAACCACATGCTGTGCTACAGCACTTGGAGAACAGACATTTTATTCGATAATGATGTGGGATGAGAGATATTTCATCTTTCATACATTTATTTGACAATGATGAATTTAATTCATTTTATCACATTGAATGATACATTTATATTCAGTATGTAGTTTAAAATTTCATAAATGATTAAAGTCCTTGCTGTTTTAATTATAGTATGAAGAGAGCAGCTAGAACTTATTTGCAAAGAATAATGTTCAAGTCAATAAATTTGGTGAGTACTCCTGACAACATATAAATGATGACTTTAGTTGTATGACTACCTGTGGAAGACAGCTCAATAACAACAATCCTTGTGTTTCTTTTCCAGCACGGTGAAGCTGGAGTCACATTCACTTCCAAATTGCAAGACAGTCTTTTCCCTGTGTGTTAGAATGGTTGTGGTTTAAAAGGGAAGTGAAGGCATCCTATGGCAACAGTAACACTAGGCACCTCCTTCCAGCAACTGGTAGCAAACAATCTGCAGAGCTTTAGAAGTTGTCCTGCACATCCTGTGCTAATGGAAAAGGTCAGCTTTCCAAGCCGAAGGCTGCAGACAGCTGTCATCCACTAAGTCACAAGCTGTAATCTACTTCACCTATGTAAAGACTCCTGGAAGAATCAATAAAGCCTCTGAATAGACAAAGCAGGCAGCTTTTGGCCTAGCCTTGCACCACACAGACATTAGTTTAGCTTTCTTCAGCTCACTCACCATCAGCCTGAATCGCAGAGACCGCCCCTAGTTAATTCAAGTGCACCAAGTGCCTGACCAAAAGCCTAAAGGAAAGATTTCATTGACTCCTTTTGGCTTTGGATGAGGCCCACATGGCCCATCAACCGCTATGAGAGGACTATCCAAGTATCCAGGAGTGATGTCAGTATCTGCCTACATGTACCTGAACCAATACCAGCAGCACACAAGTCAGACATAAAAAAGAGGTCTCTTTTTTCTCTTCATTGTACTTTGGCTCAGGCATTGCAAAGGTATCAAAAGAATATTTGGATAAATTCACACAACTGAACATATGTTCTTCTGGTCCGTTCAGACTCTTTGAAAAAAAAAGTTGAGTTACGGACCTTCACCCACTTTTCCTGCTGCTACTTACAATGTGGAATCATGGGGCTCCCAATTTATTCTACTCATGTTCTTTTTGACCCAAGAAGCTTACACAAAGTCATGATGCTGAAAGTGTTTATTTTAGAAAGAAAAATATTCATAACTTTTTCAAGATGAAACAGGTACAAAAACTATGTAAAGTGTTATTTTCCTCTAATCCTAATAAAAATTAAAAAAAAAAAAAAAGAAAAGAAAAGAAAAGAAAAAGAAAAAGAAAAAACAGCTAAGGCAATTTTGCTCAAATTTTGTTGAAAGAAAAGAAAAATGCCTCCAGGCTGAGGATTCATATGGCAAAGTATAGCCCAAAGCATACTGAACTAAAGGAATTAGAAAGTGTTCTGGAAAAGGAGGGCATATAATGGAAAAAATGACAGACTTTTAACTATAGTAGTGCTGCTGGGTGCCACTATAATGAACTGAAACCTACAATCTCCTAGGGTTAATAAGACACCTGTCTTGAAACTAGCAGTCATATTGGTTTTCCAAGCCTGCCACAATACTTAAAGTCCTGATGAAGTTCTTACTGTGCCAAAGGAACTTACTAACAAAGCCACTGAGTCAATTTAACCTAGTGAAACTGGACCCTGTAGACTGGGTTATCAGAGTTTTGTGTTGAGATAATTACAGCACTAAAGAGAGCATATGGGCTGTCAAGGCTGGCACATGGCCTGCACCAGCTGTTACCTGGGTGCTTTGGAAAATCTACTGAACAGCATTTTGGACACAGAACAGCTATATGTAAGTTTTCCAAGATATCTGGTGGGAGTTCCTCATAATAAATTTATTTTTTATATAGGGGAGGATTACACCCAGTAACATAACCACAAGAAGTATAACCTTAAACTTCAAAGGGAAAAAGCCAGAGAAAAACAATCTTACATTAAAGTGAAGTGTACCATTAGCAAGCCTCACATCTTAAAAAAGTAAACTATCCAAGGGACTAGATATTGTATATCCCAACTTAAAAACAAGACTCACTATTTAAAAGCTTTTCCAGAAACAATTACTCTCTCAAAAATAATACCTTTTATATCTCTGGGTCAATGGGACTTCTATTCTTCCTGGTATTGCTACTCCATAAAAAATGTCTTCCAAATGCAATGTCATAGCTAATCAATAATCATTACTAACAACAATTATTATTGATTAGCTGTGATGCTTTTACAGGACCTGCCTTTATGAGATAATATTACCAAGGAAAGTGTTTCAAATAAGAAGACATATCCAATTAGTTAGAGAAAAAATATAAAGAGGAATCAAACAGAGATGTGCCCATATCTGGTGCAGAGAACAACTGTAACAACACACACCAATGTTTTATAACGTGAAGACTGAAAATTAAGATTATTTCATCCAGTAGGATTATATTAAATGTTATCAATTATTTAGATAAATAGACTTAATTACTCAAGCTGAACCTTCTGAGATGTAAGGTCATTCTTACTAAGCCTTTGGTATCTACAGTGTCTGTGATCTGAAAGAATGACTTAGAGACATGAAAACCAACAAGTCATGGGGTAGCCAATACCTAATTTCCAAAAGATGGCCAAATGCATCAGAGTTTTGGGAGCAAAGGTGTTTGCCATAACTATGGCTGGGCTTAGTGGCACTGCAGCACCTCTGAAACCCACTTACAAGATCCCAAACTCTAGTTTCTCAAATCATGTTATACTTAGAAATCTGAGGTAATGAAGCACCAGCTTCAGTTTCAAGTCACCTTATCATGCAAAAACGCAGATTCATTTCTCTGACATCATTACCTTCATGGGCCTAATGCAAGTATATCATTGTTTGTTTCACATCATTCAATTTCATGCCTTTATGAATCTCTTGAGAAACTAATGGATGGAAAGTTTAAGATTCACTATCCTTTTAAATATGTCATTTCAGGAGGAATATAGTTAGCCCATATTTTCTCTTTTTCTGACTCAAAAATATATCTGCATCATTGCTGGTAAAGATGAGTTTATAATAAGTTTGTTCAATTAATAATTTTCTGCGTGCTGAAATTCTTGTCTTTGTTGATCTGCATCTATTTGAAAGCATTATTAATGCATAGAAAAGCTCAAGTACTAACAATATTGGTATCATATTTTTTTTCAAGGCAAAATCTGCCTTTTTAGCTCTAAAAACCCTATTTGATTGAAAATGACTATTTTAGAGTTGAAAAATTCAGTTATTAAATTTAAATTTTTAAAACCCTATCCCTTAAAAACATTTAGGAAATCAAGTTGTGTTATATCAAAGTAAGTGCATTACCACGTTATATTTTGCAAGCTTTAGCAAATAAAAAATCCCCCAGAAGAATCTTAATTCTTATCTATGGAAAACATTAAACTGCTAAGCGCTAACAACTGGAATTAGTCCTTAAATCTCTAATGAGAATAATAAAACATGAGTGCAGTTTGTGCTGTAACTTGATAAGGCTTGAATTTACTTGCTGTTAGTAAAAGTTCCTGATCTAGCAGTATGGCATTTTACTCCCTGAGGTACAGGAAACAATATCTGTCCTTTAGGAGCATCCTCTGTGGTAAGCACTTCTTATCGGAGCTATCAAAGGACTAAGACAGCAGTGTAATATCTAGTAACAGCAGCTTTATGAGCAGATCCATTACTGATTTAAATCAATCTAAAGCAGATAGTTCTGTTTAACCCATTCAGAACAAAGCTGACCTCCTAGGAAAATAATTTGTTCTGAAAGTAACGCAAACTCCTTCTGTGCTACTAGATGCGATACACATCGAATCTGAGCAGCGGCAGCAGCAGCAGAAGGGAGGAGGACACACTAAAATGCTGTAAGCCAAAAGAAATGTTCCTTATACTAGAAGCTTGTTACTTTACAATGATGCAACACTGCAATAATAAAATGTAATATTCTTGAAAATACTGATTTGATCTAATCTAGGACACTGTATGCAGAAGGTATTTAACTAAACCTATTCAAAATTAGCCTGCTATCAACCAGTCCAAAAAATCTACTTTTTAAACAAGTCAATATCTGAATACTAATCACTGAAATTTTCTTTCAAAACACAACAATAATAAGTATTGGCAGACAATCTTCAGATTTTATGTACTTATGAGGAAATTTTTATTATTTGCAATGGAAAATGAAATTGTAACTTTTCTTGAACTTCCAAAGATAAAATGAAAATGTTAACTAATCAGTCAGAAGTTTGGCAAGCAACAGCTATGTAAATTCTTAGTGTTTTTACTTACTTTATATTAATGAAGATTTCCTCAAAATAAAAATAAAAAAAATCATTGAAAAGTGTAATTTATATTTTTTCATGTGAAGTCAGAAATAAGGGATTTTAAAATGGTTTAAATACATTGCAAATGTAATTTATTTAAATTATTATTTGCTAATTTTGCCAGTAATTAGATAATAGAGGTCTCTAAGCATTACTTTTTGATTACTGTTTAGAAAGACAAAAAAAAACTAACTGCACTCAGTTTGACACGGCTGTGAAATGTCAATCGGCTCCTGGCCAGGAGGGGCCCACGAGGTAATAAAGGCACTTCAGTGTATTAGAAGAGTGCATAAACAATATACATTGAAGACACCCTCATACTACTAACTTCAGCTCAGGTATTTGTATTAAATGGTCACCTTCATGACAACTTTGGGCCTGATCCTGATCTTTCCAAAGTCAGAAGGAGTTAAATCATTGATTTCTACAATCTGTCCCTTGTGTCTTAGAAGTTAATGGGATCGAAGTGACATACAATCAGCATACGTAATTTGAGGCTCTCTAACTTCTCGGATTCCCTCGTGACTTATTTTGGAGACCCTTCCTTTATTCCTGGACTGTCCCTCAGAATAGTAATAAAAAAAAGAAATTCAGATTCTGCTAAACAACAAGCCTGTTTCTCCTCCTAAAGAGCAATTTTCTCAGAGCTCATTTAGAGCCTGACCTTGTAATCCTTCCACAACCCTTCCCCAGTGACCCAAACTATGCATGTACTTTTTCACCTTCGTTCTAAATCCATTCCCCTGCCAGAAATCAAGACAGATCTAGGATATGGTAAACACACACAAAATAAGTCAGCATTTCTGTTTGTGTCTTTGTTAAAAAGGTTCACAGACCACATTTGAACTATGTTAATTACTGCAGTTTAGTATTCTCTACAAATGCAAAAGGTTACATTCTTCCTGATTCTTTGGTTTAAACACTTCCTCTTAAACTGTGTAATTTTAGTTCACTAAGTGCTTCCACACTACTTTATGCAAACGTGAACTCTCTGAGATAACAAAATCAGCATGAATTTTGTATTAGAAATATATTGCAACATTAATAAAACAAAACAGTGTATTTTCTTATGATAACATAGTTTAAAGAAATAGGTTTATTTTCTATTTTCATACCATACAGGTGACAATCTATTTATTTACTGCTGCCTTTATTGGTAGCTATATATTTCTTATTATACAATAAATTTAATCCTCCAAACTATTTTGTTTGAGCATCAGAAAATATTCAAGTGTTAAAGGGAGGGATGGCACCTAAAAATATGCTACTGAATTCCTCTCTCTTGAGAAAACTGGGAACTGCTCTGTAACATGATCAATTTCTTGCACCTACAGAATATTGCTTTTTAATGCTATTATGGGAGAGAAATATCAAAACAGGCAGAGAGATTTCCAGTTCAGCAGAGAGAGATGAACTTAAGAAGCTTTACCTTCAGTACCTTTTCAAAAAATCTTAGGCAAAATATCATTTTTTTCTTCTATCTGATACAGGAATAGAATTTATGCTTTTTATATCACATACGGTTTTAACACTTCCAAAGTTGCCATCAGAATGAAAGCTAAAACCAGGCCCAGAGCAATGTAGTACAGTTTTTAAGAGTATGTCAAATTATCTTCAATAGCCATTTTTTAAATAAAATATGAAATCTTGAATCAGACAGCAAAGAATTGTATTGAGGTTAGAATTTTTCATTTAGACATAAATTTAAAGAACCCACATCCATGAATCTTAAGAAACCCAGCAATATTGTTTTCTAATTGCCATGGGATGTATATGCCAGTAGCATGAATGACTTTCACACGTCAGTTTTAACAAAAGTTCCTCCGAATTTATTTCTTTAAACACAGTCATTTGTATGTCTGCAGACCTATAGGAACAGATGAACAGTAGTATTTGTATATGCTTTTTCTTCATGCTGTAAATGTAATTCTACATTTCAAGGTTACCACGAGAGAGTAAGGCATTATCATTGTTTCTTCAGTCTGATTGTCCCATTTAGGTGATGTACATACTCTGAGCAAATTAATTGGTTTGCATTTTGTTTCTATTTATTAACTGAGATTAGGAAAGGCAGTAAAATACTATATCAAAGCATTATGGAGAAAACAACTAGAATCAATCTTCCTAGTGTGTCACAGACAGCACTTATTCTAATCTAAAATACGTTCTTTGCTGTCCTTGGTCTATTCTGGTAGATAATAGCTTGTACCAAATATAGGGCTACAGATTCCTCTCCTCTTTTTGAAAATAAAAACCAGAAACAATATTAAAAGACATATCAAACTTCCATTAATAGAAGAACAACAACAACAACAAAAACTGCAGTCTGTTATGTCTCTGCTTCTTGAGCTACTAAGATTTTATTTCAGTTTTTAAAAATCATCAGTGCATTATTTCTACAGGGCTACTGCCAGAATTTATTCATTACATCCCATCATTCAGATGTTCATTTGGGGGCAAAGCCTGCAATAACAAGAAATTCAGAAGGGCCTTGTAAAGAGAAAGTCAAAATTATTAAGTAATACAGTGGACTATGACACTGTAAATAAGGCAGCTGCACACCACACTCCTCAGTCAGACAACTGTGCAAGAAAAGCATAGCCCAATTATCATTTATTAAACTCAAAAATGATTTTTAAATAGACATGCTTGTATGTATCCAATGCTGCTTCGGTATCCCCCCGTTTCTGAAAGTTTAGAGTCTGAACCATTTCTGCACCATTGGCGGCTAATTATTATTTTTTAAGCAAAGTAATACTGAATCTCCCACATAGGAAGGAAGATAAGCAACAATATCGTGCAGGCTCCAAGTTAAATCTGGTTCAGACAGCGTAATAATGATGTCATTAAGGCTCCGAGCTGAATGGGAATCAGACAGTACTGTAGTACAGCTGCAGACATAAATCTGAAAGAACTTTTTTGGCTACATTCTCAGACTTACCTTGAAAGATATTTAGGAGCTCCAGCAATGTGAGTTGAAAGAAATGTTCTCAAAGAGAGGTTTGCAGACTGAAGAACCTATGTAGGCCTTGTAGGCATTTTCTTCTGTGACACAGGAAGGAACATTTTGTTAAATGAATAAACTAAGAGAAATAATTTCAGAAGAAGTGCAAACCAGAAAACAAATAAACCTTAATACTACCACAAATAAATGAGACTAAGGCAATTGTGGGACTGCTCAAAGCCTTTTTGCCTTGCTGAATGAAAGCAATCCCTAAGACTGAATGGGTAATGAGATCCTGGCTCCTGAGATTTTAGCTTTCTTAATCATGTTCATAATTAATTCAAGAACATTGATAATTTCATTACATTCTTTTTGTCTTATCAATAAATGATGTGCCTGCACTTTTGGTCCTGTGTACAGGGAGAAAGGAGATGCTTTGGGTAATATTGCACCAGGAATCGTGAATGTATATATGTATATATGTATATATATTATCTATAAGCCCCAAAACAGTGATGTGGTAGTTATTATCCTTAACCAGGCCTCTATTATCAGAATATGATGACAAGCAGTTACAAATAATTAATAAGCTTTTTATGCAGAAATGCAAAACCCTTTAAAGAAAAATATGCTGCAAACAGAGTTCCTGTCTGAAAGATACGTATCTAGAATACAATACATTTTCAGAGAGATTTAAAAATGGATTTTACGTGAACTTAAATTACAAATATATTTTTAAAGCATCTCTAGATTCTGTTTTAAAATATCATTTTTAAAAGACCAAGTTTAGCTCCTCTTTCTATTTGTAGAGATGTGCCCTTCTGTTTGTCCTTCCAAACACATTTCCAGTATCAGCTTACATCTAACATCATGCTGTACTCACCCACTCAGCTGAAACTGTCTGGGGCTTTTTTATTTTTTATTTTTTTTTAAATGAAGACTAGAAGTTCTCTCTTTATCTGTCAGTCAGTCAAAAGAGAAGCTTCCCATCAGGGTTTTCTACTTGCTGTATGTTATCTTCGACAAAGCAACAGATATGGTTTGCTCTCTTTTTTGTTGTTGTTGTTGATGATGATGATGATTTAGAAGTATCACTGATTTCAGACAGTAGAGTTTGTACAAGCAAAAGTTTTTGACCAGAGCCAAATGCTGCTGTGTTATTTGCTCTCACTTGAACCTTATTTCAGTCTGACATCAGTAAAATTGGTGGAGAAAGTGACCCTGTGCAAGAAAAGGCATGGTAAATAGGTCCCAAATATTGTAACAAACAATTGCAACAAAGTTCAGAACACAGGCCACATTCAGAAAATATCCACCACACTGTGGCAACCACTGCTCTTTAACTGATAATCGTTTAAAAGTAATAAAACCAAGCGTGGATTCTGAGCAAGTTAAATGCCAACTTAAGGACAAATATTTTCTCCACCAAATGTTCTCACTCTCCACAGTTTCAAGGGGATGTTACTCAACTGAAGGTCTACCTGGTAAAATCAACCCCACAGGTGGCTTTTAGCCAGCACAGCGTATGTGAGGCCAGTTACACCCTGGATATCCCCCAATAAAGAAAGCCCATTGATAAAGGGTGGATAAAGGGTTTCCATTCTGAACATACTTATCAGGACTACAGGGGAAAACAGCCTGAATTTCATGCATATGTAACGTTTTGTGGCCAAAATTAAACATATACTGTTTATACTGCCAAGAAAAAGAACCTAAGCACCAATCCCTGGTCCAAGGTCAAGAGGCACCACCTGACTCCAGCCCATAAGGTGTACATCTAGCACCTACTAACAGACATGTCTGGGCAGAACTTACCCAAGAAGCCCAAAATACAGCTGGGGAACATGCTAGCAATCACTGGGGTGGACAAGCAGGGTGCCACACTCAGCCCGCTCTCCTAGCCTTCACTTATTTTTATGCCTCTGAATATAAAGATAGCCAGAGGTGACAAAAATCCTGGTGTCAAATAAAGAGGGTATCCCTAGGATTTAAGAAGCTGAAGAGAACTGTCAAGAAGTTTTGTTTTGTTAGGGAGGTTCCTCAAGGGATGGGGAAGGCAGCATAAAGCATCTACAATAGTATGAAAGTGAATCTTTTCCTCTTCAAGTTGTAAGCATTGCTACACTAGGTTAAATAGAGGCAAACTGAGAGGCAAAACTGTAAACACAACACAAATTATTTAGTCTGCTTGAGGTGTTTAATTGAAAAGACTCAGAGACTGAGCTGCCCTTTGCAGCATCCCTCCTAGATTGCCAGCACTGTCCCTTGGGGCTGTAAAAGCAAATCCAAATTGACTTAGGCAACCCAAACATTCCTATTCCCAGTGGAGATGAGGGTCAATGCAAGTCTTGAAGAGACATTTATCCTGGTGCTCCTGAGCCTCAGAACGCCACAGCCATAAACTAGGACTCAGCCTGTACTCAGACAATCTGAATTGCCTCCTGGACAGGCTCATCTCCCTACTGGCTGTACTCTCAGGTCAGGCATTTTAAGTGAACCCTTGGCGTTAGGTGGGATGCAGCCAAAATACTGTTCCTGAATGCACTGGAACGAAGATCGCTGAATGCATCCAATTAAGCAGAAAACACTCTCCCTGCAACCTTGCTGTTTTTAGAGGACAGACTTCTGGAAAAGTAGGCTCAGATCCTGGATTTTGATTAGGGTGTTCTTGCTGCAGGTCAATGAAGTGCCTTCATGTATTACAAATCTGAACACTATTGCTGAGACCAGCAATCGTAATCCCTCTCAAATTTAGGGCAACATTTCTTTGAAGCAATCCAGAACTATAAATAATCTAGAAACCTCTTTGAACTTGATCAGAATTTTTGCTGCAAGAGATGCTAACAAGATGGCAAACATCTCTAGCTAGCACATTGAGTTTTTCAATAAGGCAGTCTTAAAAATGGAGCAGCTTATGTGCTTGAAATCCCTGACTCTTTTTATTTAGCAGTTTAGATATAGCTTTAGATTATCCTTGCTTTGTTCCTAATCTTTAAAATGAGAGTAGTACTTCTTGAATTTGGAAATGCCTTATCAGAACACAAAACTTAAAAGAGTCTAAAAGATTCAGAGAACCATCCAAAAATCCATGAGGAGAATCAACAGCCCAGTTACTGTCTGGTATCAACACTTTGTCAATGATAAACCATCTATAAATTCAGACAATCATTACATTCAAGTTTATAGAATTATATGTTAAAATTAAATACATTCATATAAGTGTGGGCAAAATTACATGGACTTTGTAGGATAAACTGACTACAAGAGAATGAAGTCCAAAAAGCAAGACAGAATCACTTAGCAAGGCAATCTGTTGCCTGTGACAGTGATGTATGAGACATGGGTGATATATATACTGGGTGGCTTTATCAGTAAATCATTGAGTTATTTACTTCCCTGAGGAACTGGACCTCCCCCTGGAAGAGACTACACTGTGAGATGCACAAGTGGGGAATTAATATTGGCAAAGCAGTCAGTTTTGATTTGTTCACACCCAGGTTTCATAAAATGTAATTTAATAAATAACACACCACAGATATAGTTCTTCTCCTAAATATTAGTGCTTTCAAAACAGTAGAATCTGGATCTTCCTGCTGTTTTCCTCTTTAACTTAAAAGGAAAAGTATCCATAAATTGGGTTAGTTTAAAACAAAGTATTTAGCCAATACAACCCCTAGGGATGTACTGGCTAAATGGTTTATTTAAATACTTTACTTTAAAGTATTGAAAAATACATCCTAAATACTTTTTTAAAAATACTTGAAAAGAAATTTAAAGTCTTTTTTTTTAATTCTTCGGTTACTCATTGAAGAATTAAAAAGAAAACAAACAAAAAAAGCTAAGTATGAACCTCTGTAACTGAAAAAATATTACTCCACTTCTGTTTTCTATACATTGCATATTAAGGGTGCAAGAGAATCTCCACTATCTGCAAGGAACAATTGCAATGCCACAGCAATTTTGAGCTTCTGCTACCTGCCTTTGCTATAGGGCCATCCATAGGGACTCTCAAGAACAGCAGTGAACACGATGCTCCCCACAACCCTTCAGCAGGCAGAGCGGCAGTCAAAACAGCCAGTCGTGCCTTACCCCTTCCTGAGGTGCTGAGCTTGCTTGGGGATGAGGAGTGCATGCACTCTGCACCTGGGCTTCAGCACCATGCTCCCAGATTCACTACCTCAATGCGCAGCAAACCTGGTTTGAGAGTGAGCTCACAGGCCTATCCTGGTACTTAACATGGCACTGCTGCAGAAGTCCCTTAGTTCCTTATCTTACTGTAATTTTTTGTCATGTTTCTCTTGCATGATTTTAACAAACCTGTAGTGAAAGCCATGTAGACTGAAAAACTACAATATACGTACCTGGTGAAACTGCAAAATAAAAAATATTTAAATCCGTTATTGACACAAATACTACAAATATCGCTACTTACTGCATTAAAAATCAGCACAAAAGCTCAAATGCTGTAAACAGTTGGAGTGCAAAAAACAGCTTTATAGTACAGAGTGTTTTAGGAAGTGTTTCCATTACCGTTAACATGTTTTTCAGAAAAGCTTTGCACAGATAATAATATCAGACACTAATTGTCAGTGTATTAAAAGCATTGACAACTTTATAATTGCTAATTGAAAGAATATGACAATTGTGATGCATAGCATGTTATGGCTAATGCAAACAAAATCTTTTTTCCTATATAATTCCCCCAAAGTATGGCCATTCATTGGAATTACATCCCACCTCCAGTGCCATACAGTGAATTAGCTTTATACTGATTTGGGGCTGCTATTCATACATTTATATTTTGTTGCTGTTGTTATTACATGAGATCCTTGGAGAATCAGAGCCTAAAGCCTACACGTTCCTAATGCTATATGCCAAGATTTTCAAATAAGAAGTGAGAAGTACACAGAATAGGATATTTACCTAAGTCATGAAAATATGACCAGATATTAAAGCATGGTTTACTCTCTGAGACATCAGTGAGAATTAGGGCAGTGTGGAGGGGAAGAGTAAGTCTTGGGTCCAGCAAAGGATTTTGGGGGGGAAAGTGTGATTTTTCATAGGAAGAAAAAGCACAAAGGACACTTGCATACTGAAAAATACAGAGACAATGAGCAAGTTGCATTTATTTTCAAAATGAAAACTACAAGGATTCACCCATATCTTTATTGTCATTTCCAAAAGGCTTTGGTGGAAAGACATGAGAGAAATCTGTGTGGAAAAGGTTCTTACAAGCAACTAAAGCCACAGTAAGGAGAGCCAGTACAGAACTGAGTAGTCCTGGACTATTTTTGAGCTACATGTAACACTGCTATGTAACATTTCCCATCATGTACTACAATATCCACAGCAGTAGTGTCTCTGACCATCCCTAGTATGCAAGAATATGCCAGCTATACAGACTCTGCTCAATCTACTTCTCTTCTGATCCTACTCAAAAGTTTGGGACTGTCGCTTGCTTCTGCTTAACATAAAGGCCGTTCCTATGGCAGACGAATATCACAGCATGGAATTTGGATGAACCCAATTTTATGACACGACCAAATATCTGATGTGACAGTAAATCATATGCTCAGCTAAATAAAAAGCATTTGCATTAAAAAAAAAAAAAAAAAATCTGATGTAGCTAGAATTGTAGTCTTCAGTTAAATACTCAAGAAAGTGGAAGCTGCATTTAGAGTAATTTACACTTTAAAAGCAAAAAAAAAAAAAAAAACACAAAATGTCATACAAAAGAGAACAAATTCCAAATGCAATTTCATAACTTTGTTCAAAATAATAAAGAGAGCTGCTTTTGATTGATTTTGAATTGACAGCAAAAAAAAAAATCTCTCTACTGTTATTTGATGCTTCATTGAGTGACTTGTGGTTCATTACCAGCTTTCTCAATTGCCATATCACTCTGCAACCAAATAATGGACAAGTGACACATGCTGTGAAATATGCATTTCACTAAGAAACTGTTTTTGACATCTTGAAAATCCTTAGTAGTATTTATACTTGAAATTAAACCAAACGTTGAGCATGGATGTTAATATGTTTAGATGAAATCCAATTTTCCTGACTGTGTTAACACTGTGGAATATGCAGTAATCTCTATACTTTATGTACTGATAAATCTGAAACTACAGTAAATGCATAACTATGCCAGCAGTGATACCTGTTTCTGTTGCCTATTACTCAGGTATTCTGCTATCTACAGCTTTATGCTTGAAAGTACCACCAAGGAGGCAACCTATTTTTCTCACAAGTTACTGAATCAGTTTAAATCAAAAAATCTCTGGCATTAACTGCATTGATAACTTCAAGGAGCAGCTTTTCACTTTCGCCTATGCAGTATCAATTTACTTTGACAGAGCTCCCTGTACTAAGTATTTGGACAACTATGGGGACAACTCTGTTCAATCCCCATATATTTAAGTTCCTAATGCTGACAGCAGTGCTGTTCTCCACATGCATATTAGCACAATTCTCTCAAATCTCTTCCCATGTCAGCCAGAGAAGCATTGTTTTGATAATTTCCCCTCCAGGACAGAAAGAAATAAAACTGTTTTAGGTAAGAAATCAGACTGTGTATTACTTATCTGAGATCACTGCGATACTCCTAGGAACCCTTCAAGGAGCATCAGAGTTCTGGTGCTGCCCCAGGAGGATAACCACAGGAGGCTGTCGCTTCCAGGAAGCTCTAGTCTTGGACACTGTGGAGAAGCCACCAAGGCTCATCTGGCCCTTGGATTTTCTCCTCCTTCCTGTCCATGAGGGTGAAGTGCATGAGGAGGAATGGATGGATCTTGCAGATCAACAAGAGACCTCACAATCATCAAAACAGGCCTGAAGTATCACCACTTCATGCATATGCACATAAATAAGGGAGTGACGACAGGAAAGTATCATGGGGGAAGCTCTCATGCTTTGTCTGGGAAATCAGTACAGCTGGGTGTCTGAAGTGGGTGCATGCTAGTGCACATGGCATGGGGAACAAACAGGAGGAATGAGGGGTGTGCGTGCAGTTGTAGGGTAACAGTCTCAGTGAGATACAGATATAGTGGAATAGTGCACCCAGCTACAATGGATGGGTAAAAGCTCCTTAGAAGGACAGGCCAGGATGGCAAGGAGGGACAGAATTAGGAAAGCCAAAGCCCATCTGGAGGTGAATCTGGCAAGGGATGTGAAAAGTAGCAAGAAGGGCTCCTTCAAGTATATCAGTTACAAAAGTAAGACTAGGAAAAATATGGGCTCGCTTCTGAATGGAGCTGGGGACCTGATGGCAAAGGATGTGGAAAAGCGTGAGGTACTCAACACCTTCTTTGCTTCAGTCTTCACTTGCTTTCAGCAATCCCAGGTCCATGAGGCCAGTGGGAAAGTCTGAAGCAAGGAAGACTTACCCTTACTGGAGGAGAATCATGTGAGGGAACATTTAAACCCACTGGGCATACACAAGTCTGTTGGACCTAATAGGATATACCCATGAGTGCTGAGGAAGCCGGCTAACCTGTTTGAAAGGTCATGGCAATCACAGGAGATTCTTGAAAACTACAAGAAAGCAAATGTTTCTCCTAATCTCAAGAAGGAGGACCTGGGGAACAAAAGGCTGGTCAGACTCAACTCTTTCCAAAGATGATGGAGCAGATCTACCTGGAAACTACTTCCAAACACATGAAAGACAGGAAAGTGATTGGGAGCAGTCAGCATGGATTTATAAAGAGAAAATCATACTTGACCAAACTCATAGTCTTCTGCAATGAGATGACTAGCTCAATGGACGACAGAAGAGCAATGGATATTCATTATCTTGACCTTAGGAAGGCTTTTGACAGTCTCCCATAACATCCTCAAACTAATGAAGAACAGGCATCTACAGGTAAGTAGACAGTGAGATGGAACAAAGTGGTGATCAGAGGCACAAAAACCAGCTGGAGGCCAGTCACTAATGGTGTACACCAGGGTCAATAGTGGAATCAGTACTGTTCAATATCCTCATTAATGACCTGGATGATGAGACACACTGCACTCTGAATGCATCTGCAGATGATACAAAAACTGGGAGGAGTGGTGGTGCTCAAAACCCAACTGGAAACTGCTTTGAGCAATCTTTCTTTTCCCTCTTTTCTTGTTTTTTCTTTTCTTTGAGATGAGGAAGATGAACACTACATTTGGAGGTGATCGTCTCTCCTCATTGACTACAGAGATGATCGTTTATATTCCTCAGATATTTACCATACAGTCACGTTACAGTAGATGCTGTTGCTGTGGTTGCTTGTATAGAAAACAGAGAGAAATAGGCATTGTTATTCTGTGAATCATCTTATCCTGAAGTAGACGTATACACTCAGCTAACTGAACTACTCCATAGAAGCATTTTTCCTTTTTTCTCATGGCAACTGCTCAGATATAGAGATCTAAAATGTAAGTTTACATTTGGTCAAATGTTATTTATCGTATCACAGAATCATACAATGGTTTGGGTTGGAGGGGACCTTTAAAGATCATCTAGTTCAAAACCCTTGCCATGGGCAAGGACATCTGTCACTAGATCAGGTTGCCGAAAGCCCCATCCAACCTGGCCTTGAACACTTCCAGGGATGGGGCATCCACAGCTTCTCTGGCAAGATGTTCCAGCGTCTCACCACCATCATAGTGAAGAATTTCTTCCCTATATCTAATCTAAATTTACCCTGTTTCAGTTTAAAGCCATTACCTCAATTAACCACTACCCCATTTAGGTGTGAAGGAACAATTAAAAAAAAAAAAAGTTGGCTTAATTTATTTTTAACTAAGCTCATGAAATAGAAATGTAGCTGAGTGATGCCTGACAGAAGGCTCTTTATATTATTGTATTTTTTTTCTGAATATAGCATAAGCCATACGGACATAAAAACTGCTATGTTGCTGTAGTTGCTTGAAGGGTTTTGCCATCATTTCACTCTCACCATAATTGAAGATACAAACTTGATCCTAACAATGTTCAAAGGCACCAATATGTATGAAATTTAGTGACAGATTTGGTGATGAGATAAAAATCCACAAGCTCAGTGATTTATAACATGGTTTGATATAAGCTTTCTGTAAAAGAAGAAAGGCTATGAGCTAACAGATACTTTTGATTAGCAGATTTTAGTCTGGCATGGAATACAGCAAGACCAAGATCATATTTACCTTCAAAAGACCATTCATTACCTAAAAGCCTGGCTCCTTTTGGTTCCTACCCTTTCTTACTGTCCATAGAAGGAGCACAGAATGACAATGCTCCTACCCTAAGTGTCCAGCAAGGCTCCTGAAGGGATGCAGTTGTCAGTCCAGAACAATCTGCTTTAGGCATCATAAAGCAGCTAACCTGATGGGATTCTGAGCACCTAGAATTAACAGCCTGTGTTCGTTTTTCAGACAACAAAGAGCTGTAGGTCCTTGGTGTGCTTGTTCAGAGAAGACAAGTTACAGAAAGAATGTTTGACAGTGCAAATACTAAAGTCATTTTTTCAAAGTGGGACTAAGGTGACTAAATACTTCTGAAAGTTAATAATGGTGTGCCATGCTAAATTGTACTGTGACTGTGCCTGCAAGAGCCAACTATGAATAAAGCTGTTACTATGTTCGACGCAGTGCAAAGAAAACATAACAGGAAAGACCAGATTCTCTTTTTACAAAGGCCAGCAAATGGTGTGCCTCTTACAATTAGTTCTAGAAATTTATGCCTGGGTCAAATGAAATAGTTCTTCCCTTTTTTTTGCTGCTTACAGTCATTGCTGCATAATTTCGTGCTGTTTTGTTCTCTATTCTGAAACAAAAACAAATCTATGAAGAACATTTCCACAAGGAACACTACTGTAATTCTTTACTCTGTTGCTGGTATTAACAAGATTTTTTTAAGGAACAAACTTCTTTCTAGTAAAACTGCTACTAAAATAAAAATATAAACAATTATTGTGAATATATAGTCACAACAAACATTAAATTTGTGTCTTAAACAGGTTTATTACTTTACTACATATTCGAATAAAGATTTGTCTTCTATAGCTTTGGCACAAGATCAGATTTATATAGTTTATAGAAACAATTATTTTTCTCCATCTACCCAGAATGGAGTTGTTTAGGAGGTGTACTTTGTCAAATATTATTCTGACAAAAATAATCTGTTCAAGTATATTTAGATCTTTTAATAAACATATGGGCTTCATATTGTTTATGGCTTGTTCACAAAAGTCTCTAATTTATCAAACCATTCTATTGTGCATCACTGGAAGCAAATGCAAGAGACAGAGGCCTCACCTACATTCATATTGCTGCTCTCCACTTACATTACTTATGGAAAATTCAGTAATCATAGTATTACTGACATAGCCAAAACAGTGAAATACATGCAAATATAGCTTCAAATTTTTAAGGGATGGCACTGCCCAGAGCTGTTAGAAGCTTTAGGAACAAAAAGACACTCTTTAAGCTTGTCCAACTTGCACTGGAAGCTACCAGTCCTGAGATTTGTATGCATTTTCACACTCCCTTCCAAAGCTGTATCTGTAATGTTTTCTTTCTAAGATATTACTATGTCAGCATCACCCAGCAAAGTTCAGTGCCCTTGAAACTCATGATTTTCACAACTGTACAGTCATCTTTTTGTCTGTTATAATTTTGGCCATTAAAAATCATTTCACCTACGTGGTACAACAGCATGGGAGTGAAAACTGAAATGTGTGTCTGTTATATGTAGCATATGGGATGTGATAGGTATTTATTGGTATTATATCCACATTATTATTATTATATGCACTTATTTCTCTTACTTTTCCTAAAGAGAGGGCTGGTCATATAATGCATGGATCAAGCGAGTTGGGTGACAGCCAACGGGCCTTGGCCAAGCCACTCTGGAAGCAAAGGGAAACTTGCCATGAACTTCACAAGGCTGCAGGTGAGAACAGCCTTTATTTGCATTCTTGCACACCTGATGGCAGTAAAAACAAGCTCTTTTTTATGCCATCCTTTAAAAATGTTTAAAAACCAGCTGAGGAAGTGGCTGTTAACACAACCGCCAGCATAGTTAGCAACCTTAGCTTCTAATTCCTAGCTCTCAATTTGTTTTATCCAAAGTTTACCAGAACTGAGAGTGCTTGGGTTAAATAGCTCCTGCACTGGAGAACTCCCCTCTCTACCATTGCTCAGGAAGCATGGGGAATGAAAATATGTCTCTTTGGCAGCTGGTTCATTCTGTCTGCCAACCGAGCATCGACAGATTAGCTGTATGCTGCAGAATAGAAACTGGTACAGTATCAGTGGTGCAGTAGCTACAACATCCATAACAACTGAGAAAATACCTTTGGCTTATATTTTTTAGCAAGCTTCATGCTTCACACATTGATTGCAATTATAATGTACAGAGAACTTCATTTTCTAGAATAACTCCTGATTTAAGTATCTTGACTCTTTCACAGGTTCAACAGGTGTCATTTAATTTACCTTTCCTTAATGTACTCCTCTTTTTTTCTTCTTGAAAAAGTCTCTCTAAATTCTGTTACCTAGTGTTCTGTACTGTCAAATCTATCCTTTTTTTTCTTGCTTTCCAATCCAAAACCATTCTCTCCATATTAGTCTTCTCCCAAATCAATTAGCATAAATATTTACTCATCCTGTTTTCCTAGTTATTTTTTTTCTTCTACTCTTTACCCTATGAACCTTTTGATTAGTTTTCTTCCTTTTCCCCTCTTCATTCATCATCCTATTTGTGTAACAAACTTCATACTTTCATTTCTCCCCTTTTTTTTACCATTCCAGTCTTTCTGCCATACTTCAACATTAATTTATTTTCATTTAGCTCCATGATTTCTGAAGTACTGCTATTCTACCTGATTCTGTCTTGCTCTTTAGACAGGCATTTGACACACAAAATACAAAATTATTCAGCAGCTTGCTTTTCCATACATCACTTCTACTGGAAATTGATATAGTTAATGCATTTCAAACGCTATTGTCTACAGGTTATTGACCTAACCTTATATGCTTTTGCAGGTGTGACTTCCTTATCACAGATAATTGACTTCTCCTTTGGGTAAAATGTATGGCAGGTCTACAAAATATTGCAATGTAAGACTGTTAGCATTCTATCACATACTTTTTATTAGGGAAGGGAAAAAAAAAATGCCATCTGCTATTTTGGCCTCCTTGAGGAAGAAAAATTTGTTTTGCAGTCTAAGGCTCTAAAACATTCCAACTGTACATAGAAAGCAGAAGAGTTATACCTATTTTTGAAGATCTCATCCTGATCTTTAAA
The DNA here is from genome assembly GCA_013399475.1 of Chauna torquata. Classification (NCBI taxonomy): domain Eukaryota; kingdom Metazoa; phylum Chordata; class Aves; order Anseriformes; family Anhimidae; genus Chauna; species Chauna torquata. The sequence goes on along the minus strand of VXAL01015893.1, from coordinate 31,360 downwards.
GGTAACCTAACGTCTTCCTAAGGCTTGGACTCGTTTCTAGCGTGCAATCCAGTCACAATATACATAGACAGTTTCCAGATCATTAGTTGCAAAGGAAATCAGCTAAACTATGTAGTTCAATCCTCTTTCTACAAAATAGCAAGCACCTTGAATGTCTCTTGAATGATGCATTTCCTTTATATCCTGACTTGAACGGTGGGGCAAGTCACACTTGCAAGACGATCGAACCCATTGACCACATGTGGGTAACAGTCCTTTCTATTTCTTTGTTTTTATACTACAACTCCTCTCTTTGACAAAATTGTTATAGTGCACTTTTTCAAAAAAAATTTTGGATGGACTGTCAATCTCTTGATATTATTGGACTAGACTATTCCCAAGAAAAGTACTGGTACTGTGTTTTTCATCTGTCCCTTGGCTACCACCAATATTTGAGGCATAGCATCATATGGGTTGGGACACTCACTTCTTACCCCAGTCGAGCCCGGGACAACTGGACAGCTAAGTTTATATCTGTGCCAGAAAATTAAGTGGGCCAGCACCTATTTTCTGGACATGACTGAAATGGCAAAGCACAGTGCACATATACCAAAAATCATCTTTATATTCCTGAACAACACTTTTGTGTATTTGGGAGAGGGCTAGTTTGCACAGCACCAAATTTATGTGTATTAATCAATGGTTAATTGCAGGGCTGAGTGTATGCCAATGCTGGAGTCTGTGACTTGGCCCTGTTCAGTTCACTGGTGAAGATGTAGTTGACCTGACTAAAACTAGGAGGGCAAGGACCTTACTCCACACCAACATCACTCACACTAAAAAGCATAGCTGGAGCTACTGGGGGTTCTCCTGTCTCAGAACAGGAAAGAGTGGCCTTCCAGCTCCCAGGAGAGTGAATAAGATGTAAAACTTTTCTTCTCAGAGCTCACTCCTCTCTAAAGATAGGCAGTGCAAGCATACTGGAATGACTGTGAGTAATGGGTTATTAATTCTCATCTGTGAAATGAGACAATATAATGTCATTTTTTACAGTGATGATAAAATGGAAACATTAATTATTTCTATTCCAGTTAGGAAGTAGCTTATGTTATGGAAAAATGATTTTGAAATGTTCTCTACATATGCAAGTGTGCACAAACAGCACACGTGGACAAAACAGAAATCGAGTATGCCTATTTCTCAGAAAACAAGACGTTTATTGCCACAGGATGTGTAAACTGTACAGTCTGACATACCAGCAGTAGTTCTTATGGAATGGAAATCTATTCAAATTAAGAAAAGGCCAATATAACTCAAGCCTGAGTAAATTATGTCCAGAATCCTTATGGGCTGACTTTTTCTTTAAACAAGGAAAACATGTCACTTCTTCTGGTTAACTCTGCATGACTTTTGCTTCAATGGGAACCAGGAACACCTCTTTGTAGATTTGTATGCAGATGTGTATGCACATACACAGTAGATGTATCGATAAAGACAGATTAAATATACACATACATACGCATGAACATATATACTTCCAATTGTGCACAAAGGGGAAGAGTTTTCAAAATAATTTTTAAAAGAAATGTATTTAACTATTTTACATCTCAGCTGAATTCATTAATAAATTAGAACCACATTATAAAATTGGATTTTACATACTGCCTGAGAATACCTTAGTAATACAATGGATAGAAAGAGGAACATCTTCAGAGGGGATTCAGTTTCCTATCCCAGCTGCACCTGTGTCTTCAGCACTGTGGTGGGTTGACGTTGGCTGGCGGCCAGATGCTCACACCCCCCTCCTCAGTAGGACAGGGGAAGAAAATAGGATGAGAAACCTCATGGGTCAAGATAAAGACAGATCGCTTACTAATTACTGTCATGGTTAAAACAGACTCAACTTGAGGAAAATTAATTTAATTTATTGCCAATCAAAAATAGAGTAGGACGTTGAGAAACAAAGACAAAAACTAAAACACCTTCCTCCCATTCACCATTGTGCCCAGCTCAAATTCCCTCCTTCATTCCCAACTCTTCTTCCTCATCCCCAGACTGAGCAGCACAGAGGGTATGGCCAATGGGGGGTTGCAGACAGTTCATAACAGTTCATCTCTGCAGCTCCCTCTTCCTCCTGGAGGAGGATCCACACTTCTGCATGGGTCCCCCTTGGGCCACATTTCCTGCCAGAAAACCTGGTCCTGCATGGGGTCCCACATGAGCTGCTCTGTGGATAGCTGCTCCAGCATGGTCTTCTCCACAGGCTGCAGGGTAATGTCTGCTCTGGCACCTGGAACACCTCCCCTGCCCCCTTCTTCTCCAACCTTGGTGTTCACATGGCTGTTTATCACGTTTTTCCTCACTGCCTGTGCAGTGGTTTTTCCCTTTCTCACAAAGGCTTTCCCTGAGGTTCCGCCATCTTGGCTGCGGGGCCCGGCCGTGCCCTGCGGTGGGGCCGTTGGAGCCAGCTGGAACCGGCTGTGTCCGGCATGGGGCAGCCCCAGCCTCCCCTCACCAAGGAGCCCCGCAGCTCCGCACCGCCAGCACCTTGACTTGGACACCCCATGCAGACACATACCTTAGAGTGCCATGGATCACTCTCTGAAGAGGCTTTTTTCTCTCTCCTGGCCACAGTGGCAGACTAGATGGCTAGTTACAGTAAAATCAGAGGAGCCATGCAGCAGCACATCGTGGAAAAAAATATTTAAATATTTAACATGGTATAACTGCTTTGTGAGAAGGCAAATTTTATGCCTCTATTTACAACAGAGAAATTATTTTTAAAAGCCTAATCTGAGATAATTGCCAATAGGTGTTGATGGGGAGGCATCCGGAGGCTTCAAAAGAGAACTCCTCGCAGCAAGTGGATGCAGAACTGTCTCAGGATTCTCCCAAGGCAGTTGTGTCTGCCCAAAGGAAGTGCTGGAATGGAATCTTGATCGCTCTTTTTTATCAGAAGATAATCTGAAATCTAACTATGTACAAGAACTGAAAACAATTGTCCAACTATGTGAAAATCTGTTTGGTTCAAAAAGGTCCTAAATTGTAGAATCTCACAAGATATCATGGCTCAAATACTTTAATAGCAATCAACAGACTGCATCAACTATTTTATATGAATGTTGGAGCTAAAGTTCAGCAAATAACTACTAGATAATTCAGTAGTTAGCTCCTCTGTTGCTGAAGAAAAGAATAACAATTTTCAGCACAAAACATGTTTACAGGCTATTGCACACACACTGGGACAGCTTAGGTATGTACAATTTGGTGGCAATGTAATTTTAGGAACAGGAAACTAGACGACAGCATTAAGGAACTGTTGCTGTGGAACTCCAAAGTATCCTCTTATCTTCACACCTATTTTCTATCCTGAAAACTTTCCTGGTGAAATCTAACTTTCCTGGGAAGAGATTATTTTTCGTCTGTATTACCCCAAATCTGGTATTGTCTCTTCCAGTTAAGACCGCTAGATGTTATTATGACACAAACAGAAAATAATAGTATCCAAAGTATTTTATAACATAATACTTACAACGTTATAATTCTTCCCCTGAAGTGCAAAGTTCCCATCACCATTTGCAGTCTACAATTTTATTGTCTATATCTGTCTAACATGTTGGCTCTTTTCTATCTAGGTACCTACCTGTCCGTCATCCGACGAATGTTCGGATGCATATTGCATCCAAATCTTACAAATATATTTTCATTCTCTTAAGTCATGTCTGTAATTGTCACATTTCAAATTGTTTTTTTTTTTTCAAAGCAGAGGCTCCCCTCCAAATAAAGAAACAAAAGTTGTATTAAAAGTGGGATTGACTTATCTGTATGGATTTCCACCATTATTTCATAGAACATTTTGAAGCATCCATCTTCATGGCATTGTTTCTGTCCTGTTTGAAGGATTATGGCAGTCTGTATTCAAAGGATGAAAGCAATGTCAGGATTATCTGTGAAAATCCAGCCATCTCCAGTGATGTCCTGTCTTTTCTATTTACTAAATACTAAGCTGTTCCCTGGAGGTCCTTATTAGGCCTTGTTTTGCTGTCTTAAAAGTTGTACTCAAACATGATAATTTTAAATTTAGAGTCACAGTACTTTGTGATGTGTAGGACAAGCAAACTCCACCAGTAAACAATTTGCAATTGCCATTTCTTGATTTTGAATACATGTAATGGTTAACTGCTTGCTTCTCGTTTCTTCTACTGTTTCACCATAAAAATATAAGTGGAAGTGGTTTCTGACCTCCTCCCTTTGCTCACACCACCACTTGCCAATGAAGACATTTTACAGCATAAATAATTAATGCTGTCATCTTAATTCCTAGGCTGCTACCAAGAAGCGTGGCTTCTTCACAGTTTCCTTTCTGTTTCCTCAGTCATTGCACCCATAATGAAGTGCAACATTAATGTAACATTAAAGTTGCAAATTTAAACAGAAGTGTGGAAATGGAAGCATTACCACTCTCACAATAATGCTAAGTCCACTATTTCTGACACTTAGCAAAGGTAAGATATTGCAAAAAAATCTGCTAGTTAGCAGGAGAAGGAAGTTGACTCTATACAGTACGAAAACTCACTCATTATCCATGCTCTGTCTCTATTGTGATTTCTGCCATATTGTTGGAAACTGCACTGCAAAAGTTGCTTCCCAGTTTGCCTCCAGGTCCTCCAAGCCTCAGAGGCAGGACACACAAAAATTTACTTTCCTCTGCAATGACAAGGTAGGCTGATACAAAGTAGTTTCAAATTTTTCAGAGAAAACAAGTTAATGATGGGCACCACTTACAAAGCATCATTAGCTCAGATCCAACATCAGTAAAATTGTGTTCAAGACCACATCAGAATCTTTAACATCAGACCTGTTCTCTGATGGATTTTGGTTTCTAAACAAGTGCTTACTCAGACGTGCTCCACAGCTTTACAGAGCAGTTGCAGTACTGTTATACCATACTGCTGTGTTGGTTAGGTTGGAAATTGCCAGGTAAGAGCGTTGCCTGTAAGACTGGACACAGACATTAGAGTCATTGGTGCTGGCACAACAAGCCAGGTGTGATATGGAACATGGGGATGGCACTTACTATCACATTTAGAATCACCTACAGGAGGCCTAAATGTGCAGCCTATTTTATTGTTTGCCAGAAAGAAGTAACTTGAAGAATCATTGAGATGCAATATTGGCACTGTCCATGTTTCAGAAAGAATCTCTGTTTGTTCAAGACATCAGGGGATGGTCAGTCATTGGTTCACATTATTGAAATGGAAATTAGTGCTTTGGCTTGATTCAGTTACCTACCATAGACACTTTAAGCCATTTGAGGTGCCCTAGGGCATCCTACCTGGACTTCTGCTACTACTACAGAAGCTCACTGGTCTCCCATAATTCCTGTGTTGTATCTCCCAGCCCCATGTACATGATCGAGACACTTCAGGGCATTTAAAATGACATGAGCAACTTTTGTATGGACTTTGGCCCTTAGCAATAGAATAGAATTAATCTCACCTAAAACAAGTATTTAGTCTAACTTACTTTTCCAGGTCTCAGGTCTGTTATCAGTGGAGAAATACAGGCGTCCTCAAAGGTTGTTCATTCCTTATGACAGTAGATGTCCAAGATGATTGAGATGAACTGTCTTTAGAAATTTAGATTTGCTTTACTCTGTCCAGGAATACAAGATTTAAAATAAGTAACTATTCATTTATTTATCTAATAAATGGAATTTTAAGTATTTTCCTATAGATAAGTATATTAGAATTAGCATATATATTATCCTAAACATTATTTCAAATAAGGCACCTAGAATCCTAAAGTTACTAAAGTCTTCGAACACCGTATTTTGACTTCTATTTTATTTAGTACCTTGCAAAGTCTTCAATTTTCAATGGAACAAAGCATTTTTTTTCCCGTTAATGTTCAAAATATTGTTTTCACAATGTGGAAACAAGTAAAATTTACATTTCTGAGAGGGAGTATCATAAGGCCTGCTCTTGAGTTATATCTCCCAGTTCAAATTTAGTGGTGCACACAGATGGACCTGTCTTTAATTTAAAGATTAATTTCTAGAGAATGTGGTAAAGACTAATTCCTGGAGAATGTGGTTTTCTAAGGCAGCAGTTTCCAGCCTTTTCAGCATACTGAAAATCCTTTATATGTATTCAAATCAGTGGAGGTTCCAACCTGTATACAACAAATTTAACTAAAGCACCAATAGCAGCATTTTCTTATTTAATTTAGCATGTGTTCCTATTTGTTGGAATCCCTAAGATAGACTATTGGTTGAATATGACAGGTTGCTAGTATCCATTTTTAAAATACAGAAGGGTAACAACATCTTCCAGATCTACATTTTAAATTTAATTAATCAAATAAACTAGCATAAACAAACCAATAAATGACCAACCCCTTCAGTGGGGACTTAAAGACAAGATGTGTGAAGCCACAGCCTACCAGACAGCAACACCCATTAAATGGGTTTGGGTTGCTGTTTGGTTGTTGTTGGTTTTTTCTAAATTAGGATTTATTAAAACTCTGAACAAGATTTTAATATTTTTTCCCTATAATCAGATGAGATGAACCCTACCCACCATTTTGACTAAATCATTATGCATGTGAAAATTATTGGAAATCTCATCACAAGAGTCAGAAATATATACGAAACACTTCTAATAAATTTAACTGCATAGCATACCCTAGACTATTCCAATAACTCGCCTTCAAATGTAAGGAAAAGCATGCCCAAACTAATATCCTTACTGTAAACAACTAAGGCTGTGACTCTTATCAGAAGAAAGTGACCAACATTTTCTTAGAGAGACCTTCACTATCTTTGGGAACTCAAGAAGCAGATTTCAGAGGAAAAGTCCATCTGGTATTGGAAAAAGTTTCTTCCTGGAAGTGCTTAGTAACCTCCCAATGAAAACTATCAATGAGTGAGTGGCTTTCAAGCTCTCCATCACTTTTGTTTGAACAGAATTGGAAATGGAAAGAACGGAACATAACAGAATTGGAAATGGAAAGAAAAATAAATTGATCACAAAGGTAATGTGGACACGAAAGATAATCTTGTCCCAGAACAAATAGTTCTGCCATAACTGTCCATTTAATATTGGCTCCTGTGCCTTCTTAATGAATGGATGAATGCAATACCTAATGGCTCACAGAAGTTATATACAGTGTCTCTGCAAATTTTGATGATGATGACATCTTGACATCTGCTGTTGAAGCTTTTGTGTACCTCCAGCTTCTCAAATGCTAATAAGTTGGATACCTCTGATTTCATGAGAGATGAAAAGGTCAGAGGCACCACATCATTCCATGGTAATTCGGCTGCAGAAGAATAAAATTAGCACAGAAAA
>VXAL01015893.1:0-24017 GCA_013399475.1 Chauna torquata | reverse complement strand
AAAAAAAAAAAAAAAAAAAGTATGTATTCACCACATGTACCCTGGAGAATGTAAGGAAAATAATACAGTACAAAACTAATACAAACATACTATTTAAAGTCATTGAATGAATGAATAAATGAATGAACGAATAAGGAATGGAGGCTAAACCAGATTTCCCTAGTAAAGAAAGACTATTGAAAGAAAGACTTAACTGTGTTCATGCATGCAAGAAGACTGGAGCTCAAATATGTGACAGCTACAATGAAACTACTTGACATTTATGTCACTCATTTTTAGGACAATGTCTGACATCTGTTCTAACACTCTCCATTCACTACATAAGCAAGCTATAGTGTATTATAATGAGTCTTAGACCATCATACCAGGCTCACCAGGGCCTGGTTGCTTCTAATGACAAAGGGATTCAGGGGAGGGCTTGGTTTTAACAAATACTGTGAACATGCATTGGACACCACTAGCAGAAAAGGATGCATATCCTTCACTGCCTACTGAACTTCTCCAAATGCCTTCCCAAGCTTTGTCTGTGAGTCAAATACACAAAAGATTCTATTCACCTGAAGAAAGTCAAGATTTCACCATGTAAATCCTGGATGGAAATATAAATCGGGACTTTGCTATTATGCAAAGGGATTTCTCAGTATATATTGGCTAAGTCCTGACACCTTGACAAAGTGAAAAGCTACACACCAGTTAATTTCTAAATATGCTTAAATCATGGGGTCTACTAAAATTCACAAATTTCCTTCACTCCCCAAAGTAGTTTAATATCATCCTTAAATTCTTTCCATTTTGCCTTTTTAGTGTAACCCTTGACAATGACAAGGTCTCTTGTATTATATCCAACAAGTGTGCTTAATAATCATTTGGTAATTTACTCAGAAATGCTTGCTTCTTGCAGGCCATGCATTGCTTGTGTACAATTGTTGTCTATCACCCATACCATCAAAGGGACAACATCGATTTTAAGCATGCTTATTTTAAAGGTATTTTTTCCACAGGACAGATTCACAAAATGCTGGATGTCACTCTTTCACTAGGAAGGATGAAAAACAGTCATCACAAAAGTGAGAAAAAAAGTTCAAAGCACAAATTTCTTCCACATACCCTTTCACCTGTATTAATCCTAGATTTGCTTCTCAAGAGAAAGGAAAAACATCAAATCTTTCCTCCAAATCAGCTGAAACACTACAAGTCATATGTGGCTACAGTTGGTCACATGAAGGATTCCTTGTTTTTGGATCTGCTGGAGCTGTAAGCGAAGGAAAACAAGAGACTGTAGCTAGCATGATGTAAAAGCCACAAGTGCAAAAGTTCCAGATACCAGAAAGAGCATCAAAATAAATAAATAAATAAAGTAGAGGTAAAGTCAAGGGTGTTGGTAGCAGCTCCAGGCTAAATAAGGGTATCTACAAGTGAATCATGAGCAGGACTTTGTTGCTCCAGCATAAGTATATAGGACCACTTGAGACACCAGCACAGGACTGACAGATACGATGCTGGACTTCTGAGATCTCAGTGCCCTTATTTTGGCAAGGTGGGTTACTACAGGCTATCTCAGGTAGCAACTGTATCTCACCCTAGGTGTCTAAGATGTCATCGTAGTCCACCTAAGTCCATGCCAGTGGAATCTAGAAAGCTATTTAGCTGGCAAAATGTAGGTCAGGGTAAACTGAGTAGCTCTCTAGGCTTCACCGAGGATATTAACTAAATTGTCTCCCTTGGCTAAAATTGGCTTAATGTCTACCTCACAGGTAGGCAGACAACCTCATTCAGATACTCACATTTAGGTGTCTGCTTTGAAGGTGAATCCTTTCCCAAATGCAGGGTCTCAATTAGTGCATGGACATAAGCATTTAGTGCCATTTGAGATGACGGAGGACATCTGTGGTATCTGGATGCCATTGACAGATCTGACTTGAGACTTGTAGGAAACCTAAACCCTTCTGGACTAGTGATAGGTGGCCAAGGACATTTCAAATCTCCCTACACGCTACATTTAGGAAAATTAATTACAGCTTATTTATTTAGCATGTGAACCTGAATCATGCCCACTCTCAATGCCCTATTAAAATCTTCAAGGGCAGACCTCCATGCATATTCTAAGTCCCTTCTTGTGATAGCTGTTTGCCAATAGATAGCAAGTCTACAGGGCTTTTCAAATCAGTTTTCCAACTGAGGAAAGACAGGAACAACTCTTGTTATAACCCATGTATTATCCATATGGACATGGACCCGTTGGTCTATGCATGGAGCAGCATGGAGGCAAGCTCTCCTTCCAGAATATTAAAACAGTACCAAAGACCAGTTTGGGGAAACATGGTGCCTCTATAATTTTATCAGAACAAATAAATTCTCTTAGTGCATGGATATATCTTACTTCAAAAAGGTTGCTTGTACACTGAAAGTTTCCAAGCCCACAAGCTACCAAGATCCAACACATCTTAGGAGCCAAGTCCTTCTCACCTGCTAATGAAAGAAACCCGACAGATGAGATTTAACAGAGTCACCTGCTGATACATTTCATATCAAGGCAGGGTAGCTGGTGTGGGGACTCACAAATAGTACCACTGCTTGGAAGATGCCTTCTACTAATCTCTTTTGCAGTCATAACTTCAGAGGAAAAGATGCTGGAGTATTACAGTACATCCACACAACCAGATAACTAACCTCCCCAGTTCAGTCTAGGGTTCTGAGTCCTCTGATGACCCACATTGCAAAAATACTATTTTGCTCCTGGGACCTTGTTAGGAATGAACCATCTAACACTCTTCAAAACAAAAAACAAATGGAGTTTGGGAGATGGACCGCTGTAGGGATCACTATCCAAGACAGTACAGAGGAGACTGATCCAAAGTTGACTCCCTCAACCCTGCACTGGCCTGCAACTCTGAAAAAAATGAACAAGTAAACACGCACCACTTTTTCCATAGGCTAAGGATCGCTCCCTAAGGCAGATTCATCAGGCAGTGCAGATTTAGCCTTAAACACTAACCTCAAAGGAGAAATGCATGATTTCTTCAACTGTTCTTCATTCCACATGGATTTTTCATTGTACACAATATAGGAAAAAGGCAGATAGATTGGATTGTCTATAGTCTAAATGTCACATTTAACCCATGTGTGACAAATGCAGAAAAAAATTCTGTTAGGCAAAGGTATTAGGCAAACTGTGGATGCTGGGTTGTAGATTGTGGTCAATATTAGCAACATTAGCAATAATATTAGCAATATTAGCAATACTGAAAGCAAGAACAGCTGTTGAAAGCAGCTGAGGAACCTAAAGAATATGGGGCAAAACTAACTGATAGCAGGAGAACTATGAAAACAGAAAATTCTCCAACTTGAGGGGGAAATCTATCTCAAAAGATGGTTTATAATTCAGAAAGATGAGAGCCAATATTTGGCACCTGGAAGGAGGAGTTCAGGGTAGGAAAAGGAAGAAGGTAGCTCAGGCCTGGTTCTCCTGAAAGTCGGAGAACTCTCAAGGAGAAAACGCATCACACCACTGACTTCTCTGTCTTGCAAAACAACACCCTTTATCTTACCCATTCCTTTTCACCTCATCCTGCTGCATGCAACCATGCATCAACTGTTGTGAAATAGAAGCGTTAATGTAAATTCCCATTTGGGGGCTCTTTCCTCTTCACAAAGGGTGGTTTCTCTAGTGCTGTTTTAGACCATGGAGGGGAGATGGAGAAATATTACATGGTATCATTAGTGTTTTAAGACTCTACAAGGCAATCAACCAATATGGTGTAATAAACACTGTTCTCATGTGTTTGGTTTTTGTTGTTGTTGTTGTTTGTAACCTCTTCTATAATTACAATTGACAATTACGTTTAAAAATCCACCATATGGTATATATTAATTCCACTTTAATTTATAACAGTTGCCATCGGATTGCAAAGAGTTTCCTTGTACTAAGAGTTTATTATAAAATCATTAATTAAAGGTTGGAAAAGAAACCATACAATGTTTAAGAAAAAAAACACAAACACTGGTCATCATCCTGGAATACATTAGCAAAGTCTGAGCTAAATTAGAGAGCTGATAAATATATTAGCACAGCACCAATAGTGCATAATGAAATCTTTCAAGGAACATAGGGAAAAGGAATAAAGTTATTAAAAATAAATGTCTTTATCTACAATGGTACATGCAAGGGGTCTCCACAGTATTAAAGCATATAAAAATAATGGAGAACAAAATTGAGCTGTGAGCTCTGAGATTTTCTACATTTGCTTATTTTTAATGTAGAATTCAGGCAGGTGTCTAAGGCACTATACTACAGTTTCATGTATAAATGAAGCAGTAAGTTTCAGTAACTTGAAATTAATTTAGATTAAAATCAAAGTTTAACTCCAAATGGAATTGAGTTATGAAATAGTCCTGTCAAAAATGAATGGAGATCTAAATTTAAAATGTCTGTTGGCTAACAGAATAGAGGAATATAGGTTAAAGACTGTGATTTGAAGCCCACACTTACTAAAGAGCAGATAAAACCAAGTCTTTAAGTAGAAGTATCTGGTCCATGTAAGCCATCATTTCAGCTTGTTACCAAGTTAGCAATATTTACTTTCTTCCTTTATTTTATAAGTACAATTCACCTTTAAAATGACACCATACAAATCTTAATCTGACTTTTATGTTAATGTTTCTGAAAAATGATCAAAAAATGATATATTTCTTTAGCTACTACTAATGCTTTTAAGCCATATTTGCTCTTTTTATTTAAAAACAAACAAGCAAAAAAAAACCCTTCAGTTTCATTACGACAGTACTCTCCAAATCATTTGGATATTTTATTAAAATATACATCAATAAGAAATGTTAAAAATCAGAAGTGACATTATTTGGAGGGTGAATTGCTAATAAAGCAATGCAGATTTTCATCCTGTGTGAAACAGCTGGACCATGACGAGATCACATTAGCACTAATTAAAATGATATTTTTTTGTGCAGTTTTTGTTAATCCAGCTTCATTGGACTCAAAAGGATTTTTGAAATCTGTAATAAAGGTTATTATGTAATCTTACTCTGGTTCTCTTGCATCAGGTTACTGTGTGAAATTTCCCTACAATAAACCATATTTTCTTAAAACTCTCACTCAATAAAATCAATATTAAGTTTTTTACTATTATAGCTGTTTTTTCCCAATATATGATCTTCATTTAATTAAAAAAAATTAAAGCTTTAATTTATTTTTGCTTGACGAACAAGAAAAATATCATATTAAAGACAACATTTTGCCATGTTTCTCTTTCTCCCTCACTTTCCTGGGTCCCTGTTGTTCCCAATGTATAATTTGCAAAACATATTGCTTCAATACTTACAATGAGAGAGGCGGCCCAGCTGTGGGAGGGAAAGGACAGCAGTCTCCAATATTACCATAATAATCTGCCTAAGGTCCCATGAGCCCTCTGGAGTATACAATTCTCTATACTGCAGGCCCCAGCTGGAGAATGTTCTCTTGACATGTATGCCAACCTTTGCCTGCAGGCAAAATAAAAAAAGGCAGAGAAGTAATCATGAAAATAAAAAATCTTGTCAACTGTGGTAGGATGCAGTTTCCATGTTTTTTTGCTCACGTAGGCAGTCATTGTGCTAACAAAATGATAGGAGACTTTAAAAGACTGCAGCTGGTACGTGTTTAGCTGGAGAGAGGAGAACATCATGTGCCACGCTAATTCTGCAATTCTAACTTTGGGAAAAAATGAGCAGTGATATTGTATTACTGTCAATATGCATGACAGCTTTATTTACCTCCTCTTCCAATGGCTGCTCATTACAGGATTTAAGCAGGAAAGTGAAACCCTGACAGTGTTGTGCTAATTGCAAAGGGCCAGATTGTGATCCTCGTTCTCGTTGGGTTGTGGGGTTTGTATGTTTTTTCTTTCAGTGATGAAGGCTCTCAGGCAAATAGTCTTGCTGGCTCAGTGGGACTAATTGGGAGGTAAATACCCACCACTGTGAAAGGCATGCAATTGGCTTAGTGAACTTTCCAAGTAAAAATGCATAACTTTAAACGAAACAATGCAGTAAGCAGAAAAGGTGGTTGGAAGATGCATGTAAAAGATCAAAGATCAAGTATATGCTTTTGCTTTTCAGTTTCAAACTCAGTTTCTACCAGAACCCAAGGTTTTTCTTCTGATTGCATTCAAGTAGATGTAAGTAAGAGGAAACCAGTATCACAGAGCACAAATCAAGTCCCATGTTGCTACAGATTTCTAAAAAATAGAAGTGGTCTTCTGTATAGAGAGTTGTGGGTACAAGGCTGTATTTTCAAAACAGTGTTGCTGAAGTAGGAGAAAGGCTTATTTGCCATCTTAACCCTAATTAACACAAAAAGAAGATTTCCTTTTATTTTCCCTTGCCATCGCAAATGCATAGTATTTCACCTCACTTTAACCCTGTGGATTTTACAGGTGTACTCAAGGTGGAAAATATGCGGTATTAAACCAGTACCCAAACTGAAAGTCTTAGCCCTCCTGTCTGAATGAATCCAGAATATAGCATCCATCAAAGAGAGTCATGCATTTCTTTATCTAATGATAAAATGCCTTTTGAATAGAGCAGATTTGTGTAGCCATAAACCTGTATGCAAGCAGAGTGAAAATGACTGTGGAAAACTAACAGATCAGAAGATTGCTGCTGGAGGCTCAGAGTACACAGGCATGGAAGAGACCCAAAGACTGGGGCTGCTCCCAGTAGGGGAAGGTTCAGCGCAATTACCATCTTCCTCCTCTCTTCCTAATCCCCTCTCCCTTCCTACTCCTCACTAACCAACATAGAGTTTTCCTTCACACAATTAATAAAAGCAAGTCTGTTAATCTGAAAGTACTTTTCACCTACCTCTGTGTATGTGTATATGTAATTTTTTTGTCTCCAAAATCACTTTTTCTCCTTTCTTCAAGACATGTAGAAGGAACAAGAACATGTATTAGCTTAATAATTGCTCTTGAAGGATATGTACGGCAGTGAGTTAAAGAGTTCGATTTGTTGTCTGAAAGTGGAAGTCATTACTTACGCTGGGTGGACTTCGGAGAGACCCTGTCTGTCTGGCACATGAATGAGATCATTCTTTAAGTCTGCAGGCTCACAGGCCAAGTGGAGCTTAATTGAAGACGCTAGAGAATTTAAAATGAGGAGAAAATGAAAACAAAATAAAATATATATTAAAACTACTGGCCCAAGATTACACAGCATAGACAGTATTCCATGTGGACGTAAGAGGAAGAAGGAAGCATGGCCAAAGCATATTTACACAGACTTTAACAATGTTCCCTCACAAAATTACTGGAACTGAAGAATGTGACTCTCCAGAAAGACGGGGCTTTTGGAGTCCAAGGCACTAACATTTAGGATAAGTTTTCAGGTAGTGTAGCTTTGGATATAGGTGTCTAAACTGTCTATCTGCATTTCATTATGGACACCTCAGTAAAAATGAATAAATAAGATCCACTTCTTACCATGGAATGGGGAGGAAACCCAGTTACTATCACTGTGGCTGAGTTAGGTATATAACCTTGCTATCAGGTTCATCTATGTTCTTACAAGAATGAATACAGCTTTGGGGTGGCATTCCTTCTCTGTCTTCTTACTTGCGATAACTCTTACTGTTTGTTACATGGCTTGTGTCAACTACGTACTCCTCTGAAGCCACAGCTCTGTCAGTAAATTCAGCATTCCCTAGCACATTCCCTGGCACTGTGGTCAACTTGCATTGCACAGCCCAGATGAGAGCAATTAAACTCAAACTCTACTACTCTGTGCAACAGGGTGTCCCTATCCAAGCTGCTTACTGTGAATCAGCAATGGCCTTCATAAACTACTAAATCATCCCCAGGAGCACTTTGGGAAAGCATCACTCAGCATGGGCCAAAACCATGGGTAGAAAGATTTTCAGTGCTATTTACCAGTACAGATGTAGCATGAACACATTTTGCTTGTATTTGAAATAAATTTAATGGAAATTCTTCAGGTTAGTGAGACCACCATAGATGCATAAAAATAGTTACCATCGCACAAAGCTACTGTAAGTAGTTCAAAAAAGTAGTCTATAAATGGGTTACAGATCTTTGTGAAATATTTATACTTTACTTGCTGGTTCAACCACTTAAAAATAAATAATGTTTGACATGATATGTCACTGTGACACAAAAACAAAATGATTTTTCAGAAAATGTAAGAAGAATGTATGCTAGGTTAAAAAACCATGGTTGGTTTTTGTCTGAGACAATTTTATCAATTCAAGCCAGAAAGAACATATTATTTGGACTTACCTGAATCTGCATTTTCCTTCAACTAGATCTACTTAGAGATATTATGCATGCCCATAAGCATTTTGGTTGATAATCAATATGAGTAGGACAGGAGGCCAGGGTCAGATTCCATTAGAAACAAAACAAAACGAAAAGCTGTCTAGCAGAAAACGTATTTTTACCACTGTAGCCGACCCATAATCTACAAATTACACAATTACATGATTCCATGTTTTTGTCTTGATGGTAGGAATACAAGTGGGAACTTGCAAATTAATTTTCTCTTAATTTTCTTCACTCAATGGAATGAGATAGACTGGCCCAATCCATTTACCTCAGGCACCTATTTTTGCATGGGATGAAATCTGGAAGTTCTTGTCTCTCTCCAAAGACAGCCTAGTCAGCTGGCTTATTTGACAACCGAACTTAGGTAAAATGAATGGCATGTTTCTGTTATTTCCAGTTGGTTTGGAAAATCCCTCTAGGCATGTACTGAGATGTGCCAAGTGCCTTTAAAAATCCAGCTCCTGATCTCTGCAAAATCCCAACCACCTGCGTTATGTACTCAGTTTGCAAGTACTTTTCTGTGCTTTACAAACTCCCGTAGCTCATGTCAGCAGAAAATATTTGCATCCAGTCCAAACAGTTCCAACTGCAGATGCTGCTGAGAAGCCGGCTCAGCCATGCAGGAGGACGTCGGCAGTCAGCACAATACCTTAGGACACTGACAAAAGCAAAAGCAAAGCAAAACATGTATGCGTGCAGCCAAGAGTTACCCAGCAGCCCAGTGATGAAGGGAACCAACTGGGACTGTGCATGTCACAACAGCTACCAAAGCCCTGGTGCTGAAGAAACGTGGTGGATGTCTACCTAAGGAAAGGAGATCAGAGCACTTGCCCAAATAGAAAGACAAAATGAATATAAGTATTTCTACCTTCCACTGAGCAAGACAAAATTGCAGATGTTACATTTCTCACTGCAATGAGCCTTCAGCACCTATACTTGGCCATACATCATAACTGACCAACAGAAATAGCTGCTACTTTGGTGGTAGCTAGCCTCCCAGGTTTCCTTAGAAAGGAAGTAGTAGAGAACTACATATTCATCTTCCTGGCAAGGTAAAAGCTCTGTATCCTATGTTATTTGGAACAATCACAGAGTGTTTGGCAGATTAAAAAATAATAATAATAACAAAACACAATTAATGTCTTCAATCTCTGCATTGTCAAATATATTCCTGTCCTCTCACAAACCTTTGAGTGACTCTGAAAACCCTCCAAATCTCTGTTACAATGCTTATCCCAGATGGGAACCGCTTGCCCATCGAGGGAATACAGGCTGAACACAACCCACTATTCAGAGACATGACTAGGAAAAAAGGGTTTGTGAGTTGCTATGGAGGAGCCACGGAAGCCATGACTGCAAAAGGAAAACAATGTACTTCCCTTTGATACCAGGGAATTTCAAATAAACAGAAAAGGGAAGAGAAGGTCTGATATACGAAAATTGTTGACAAACATCTGAAATACTGACTACAGAATAAACTGGGTGGACCCCTTGTCACACAGTATGTTGTACTTCCATCAGGGGCATGAAAGGAAAAAGGAGGGAAGAGTTAAAACTGAAAGACTACTGCAAGTCTGATCCAAAACCCAACAGAATATTGGATTTTCATGAGTTTTGATTCAGTCCTGGCAAGTTTATTTCTGTGTGTGAACAAAAAATTTGGAAGTAAGCAGTACCACTTATAATACCATGAGGAAAAAATGTCTACAAGCGGTCAAATCAGAGGTTTCTAAGAGCATTATGAAGCATGGTAAGCAAAGGGATGGGCTTTTAAAATTAGTAAGCATGCTTAAAAATAAGGATATTAATTTAAAGTTAGAAAGTTACTGATAGGAGCTTAAAAGAAACCCCCTCCACAAAGAGAAAAATAAGTATAAATTGCTAGAAAAAGCTGACATAACAGAGCAACTCAAAAGATGCAGAGATTTTTGTTTGGAAAAAGAGGAGAACTGGGAGTACTGAAGGAAGGCAGGATTACGATGTTAATAACCAGAGGAAAAGAAAGTTGTGTCAGGCCTCTTTTCTGTTTCTGAATTGTCTAATATCAGTTAATTTTATTCTCTCCTTCTCTAGGTTTTCTAGTGCTGTCACCATGCTGGGCTCAATGCACCTCCTGTTCAAGAAAGAGATTGTGATGCTGTGACTGAGCTGTTTGCAAAAGGAAAACTGACTGTGATAATTCAGATTAATGTACAAGCATCAGTTTTCCCTGGCAAGCTGTTAACACAGATGCAAGTCTTTACAGAGGCTCAGCTCTGCTTTCTGCTCCCCTCTCTGATTCTCTAGCTCCCAGTGGAAGTGAAGGGGACAGTGCCAGGGCAGGTCATTTTCCTTTTCAGTTGCTATCCTTGACATCCACTTACAAACTTAAAAACATATTTATTCACTATTTGTTTTGCTGTCATAACTAAAGCTTTCCATCAGATACAAGAATCTCACTTCAAAATACACCAGATGATTACCTCTGTCTCAGAAAGCTCTCGGGGCCAAGTCGAATTTACTTCTGCAGTGTCAAAGGGAGGAGAGAAGGTAGTGATGGAAATGTCATTCACTGGAGGGCCAAAACTAATAACTTTGCACAGAAATAAAAATATCAGTCTGACCAAACAGGAAACATAAGAATGCAACTCATACAACCATAACTCAAAAATAAGAAAGAATGTCAGGTGTCTTAAAAAAAAATAAAAATAAAAGTCTTATTTCTTATTTCTTTGTCTGAGAGATACAACTAAAATAGTGGCTGCTCCTAAACAAGTTTTTTTGTTTTTGTTTTTTTTGCTTGTTTGGTTTTTTGTTCGTTTTTTGTGGTGCATAGAAGGCTGGTCTGAAAATCTGACTTTACAGAAGCCATGAATTCAAACCAGGGCTGTTGTCGGTGGATGCAACAGTGATGCTGAGAACAAGAAGCCAAACCCATGGTGGAGTAAATGTTAGGGAACTGTGGCTTCTGCAAACATAGAAAGTCGCATCCAGAAAGAGACTTGAGCAACCGTGGGACAACTTGGGCAGAATTTAAAATCCATAATACAAGGCTTGTTAATTCAGAAGTCCAAAATTCAAAACCTAGGCTTAGCAGCTGAAGCATCTCAGCATCAAATTCTGAATATGTGTGAAGTTCTGCTACTGGGAAAATGCCAGATCTGAAACAGAGCCACTGGGATTCATGAACTACATGAGAAAGTGTAAGTGCTGCATGGTTTTCAATTTCCACGCTTTAGAACCCCTTACAAAGCAGTGTGCAAGTAGCATAAGGGAGTTGGCGTCACAGAAAAAAGCATGCTCAGGTTGTTTGCCTTAAAACGCTTAAGCGAAAACTTACAGCAAGAAATCAGTCCTGCTAAGGGCATTGCCCATTATTAAGGTCCAGGGACGTGTTCTGGCCATATCTCAACTACACACTGGGAGCACTAGGCCACTGCATGCAGCAGTCTTAGTTTTTTATGCTGCTATTATTACTCTGAGTTCAATTTAAGGAAACCCAGGCTGCTGTCTGGGCAGGATGTGGTTGGATCCAAACTACTCCCCAGCCTGCATGATCAGGGGATGAACATTCCTATATACACTGAGGTGAAGAAGTAATGCTGCTGAGAGAGTGCTTAATCCCATGTGTGACAGTAAGTGCCATCTAACAGGCCAAGGCTCGTGCCATAACCTCTCCATCCCTCCAGACTTTTTGTTCAGAAAGGAAGTTTCTGGACTAGAAACATCAAGCGAGGGAACCTTGCCACCGTAACTGCCCCTTCATTCCTTCTCCATTCTCTCACTCTTCCTGAACACCCGGTCATCCCCTCTGTTGGCCTCCAGGACTTGTGGCTGGAGAAGAATCATTAGATTTTTCAGGTTTTTCCTGGGAAAGATATTTGGGCATGGGTAAGTAACAATGCTGCTGTCAATGCTGAATGGGAAAGGTATGCATTCTAATAGCCAAGGACAATTCCTGTGATTATTCTTGATATGTTACCCATATGTTCACATCCATTATTGAAAAAAGGGGCCATGGAGTACCTACTTTCCACAAAGACTTGTTTATGATTTAAAAACATATATTTAACTACTTTTGTAATGGATTTGGGTTCCATGCATTTGTTTATCTGCTCTTCAGAGTCAGGAATAATAAATAAATACAATAAATCTAAATAAATTAATTAATAAAAATTAAAAGTTGTGTTGCTCTGAGACTGATGCCGGCAGCTGTGATACAAGGGTGGTTATGTATCAGTGATCACATCAGCTCAGCGTAAAGCATTTTGAGAACCTAGCATACAATAACAGCAATAAACAAAACCCCCACAATGTGACTGCATTGTTTACACAATATAGTCTATACCACGTGCTGCACTTGCATATAAAGGATACCTTATACTGAATATAACAAGTTATAGAGGTAGGTGAGATTTGTTGGATTATCTCTTCCACCTTCCTGCGAACGCAGCATCATTCCCTATTTTTACCATACTTTTAGTGCTTTGCCCAGTCTAGATGAAAAAGAAACTTAGTAGCTAGAATTCCTTCAGGGATTGTTCCACAGCCCAACAAATCTCACAGTCAGTGTTACTTGATGTTAGATCTCTATTTCTTCCTCTCCACTGCACTCAATTACACTCAACTCCCTGTTAGACCATCTACCATCCCAACTCTTTCATTTCCCACCTGGGCAACTGTATCCTTCAAATTCTGTACATTGCTACGAGTGTCTCCAATTTTGCTTTGCAAAGGTCTATATTGTCAGCTCTCTTTTTTCTTATCTAAAAAAAGGTTATAGGATGGATGATGGTGTCAGTGTATAAAGGAGTAAAAAGAAAAATGGAAGTGGGTTTGGCATCTGGGCTCCAAGAAAAGGAAGACTCATAGAAAGAAACAGAAAAAAAGACCAAGGGTTGATTGCTAAAAGAAATCTGCCAAGGGAAAGTAAAAGTTATTAAAAAGGTACGACAACTATTACAAGTTTTGCACCTGATCCTTAAAACCAACAGTAATATGAATTCAATGAGGTTACATTCAATGTCTAATTCAAGCATACACATATGGGCAGTTATTTAACGTGATGGGCTGGCTTCCATCAGGATCTAACACAAAATGTTGCATATCAGATTGACTTATGTTGCCAAAGAAAATTCTTTGAAATAAACCCTTTGAAAATTATCCATGAAAATTCATTCATGTAATAAATCTACAACTGCAAACAGTAGTTTAATCCAAAAGTTTCCAACTGAATAGAGAATCGGCTTTCCAGGATTGTTATTTTACAGAAAGACTATAAACTGAAATAAGGCAGTGAAAAAACAGTCACAGTTTTTCATAGATTAAAAAAAAAAAAAATCACTAAAATGAAACAAAACTGAACAGAGGTAGGATGTTAATTTTATTTGCAAATAATGCTTAGGTCTAGATCCTAAGTACATCTAGAAAATCCTTTAAATTCTTATTGTGAGAGTTTCTGAGAAACATTGGCCAAAGAAAATTCAGTAAAAACTAGTTGTAGACATATGTATGGCCACGCGTACTCACAGCCATGTGAGTAAACAGACTTTCTTGAGATGTGAATACAGGCATAACCAAGCTAATTGGCTCTTTATCTGAACCTCTGACAGAAGCCCAGTTTGGCTAAGCCAACATTTTCAAAGTCATTTGTAATGTTTGCTATGTTATTTTTTAGTTTTCCAATTAGTCTATCTAGAATATAATTTTCAAATATGCTTTGCACCACAATATCAGTGAAGTTTGTTTACATTGGAAGTATCCAAAAAATTAGGCACTATGTTTGTAATAATGACCCCACGCTTCCCTAAAGATATTGTTCTGAATCGGTTGATTATTTGAATTAGCTTGAGGGTTTGTTGGATTTGCTCAATGTTGTCGACTGAAACAAGCAGTCCTTTGTCCTTACATCTTTGATCACTTCAGCTGAGGGTTTTCTTTAAAGAAAATGCCAGTGAAAAGCACCACTTGTTGTGTATTAAGCACTGCCATGTGCTTGTTCAAGCAAGATGTCTAACAACAGAAAAAGAGACAATAAACTTCTGTAAATGGGATAGTGCCTACCAGCCCCCCTCCTGTTCATCCTGAAGGGTGACATCAAGAGAGGCTGTCATTCAACATTTCTGGAGTACATGTTGTGATTTTATGCCCAAGTCACAATTCTATCAACCAGTGTTCTCATTACAAATACGGATTCCCAGTCAGGCCACAATTTGATGTGTAATAGCCCATATTAATTCATACAGGCCAATAATTAAAACTGTCTGCTGATGGATCACCACCAGAAACCATACTTTTTGAACAGTCCCTTTCAAACAGTTTCCTTTAGGCTTTTTGCATAATTGAGATAGGACCTAGTTAAAAAAGCTTTGAACGAACACTTCACTACCGTATACTTCACAAAGCATTTACCTTTTCCTAACCCAGTATCTCTTATTTGCTGCAAAAGAATGCAAATGTTATTTTTAAGCTGGAATAAGCTCTTCTTTTTATTCTACTGTGACATCATGTGTAAAAAATCATATCTATCCTTATATGAGTATAGTATTATATTAGAATACTACTACTACCGTTCTAGTAAAATACCATTTTACTCCATTTTCCCTGATGTATTATTACCTTAAGGGATATCTAAAGAAGGATCTCTAGAATTCCTCTTAAAGCCTTTCTGTGAGCTATTTTCATTATCTTGGGGCGTTGTGTTTTGTTTTGTTTACTTTCAGAAAACTTCATTCACAAGAAATTCTAAGCTTGGAACCCAGCAAGAAATCAGCTTGATTATTCTTTGCACTCTTCTTCATACTCATGAATGAGAGATATTTGTATGCCCTGTATCATGTATATGGCAATATTAACTTGACACTTAGGAATATTGGTCTCCTGTACAAAACCAATATCCATATGCCTAAGTATAATAATCCAAATATGCAACAGTCATGTTCTCATGTTCAACTTGCCTTAAAAAAAGTCTTCTCAGCTTCAAAAGTGGAGTTCTACCCACAATTGCAAATGTCTGTAATTCATGTGCAAAATTCTTCCATGTGATAACTTTTTTGTACATTATAAAGTTAATTTTTTAAGTGTCATTTCCCAATCTGCTGGTGCTAGAAATGTGCATTTTGTACCTAAAGGAGACCCTCGGCTTTCCAAATGAACATTTCTCATGTTTCTCACCCCACTGTGTTATGAGGCAGTACACTTTACAATCATGTAAAGACATATATACATGGAAGAAGAGCAACCCAAGGTGGCTTCACAAGGGCAGTATTTTTATACCTATTGCAAATGTTGAAAAATATGACTATATGAAATGTGAGCACTGAAAAACTTGAAAACAGAACTTTTCTGCCTTCAGTGGAAAGATAAACCAATCAAACTTGGGATTGCTATCTCAGTTAACCATCCTATATGGATCTAATATAGGAAAGACCCATATTTCCTGGGGAAACACAGCCAGCTGCAAACATTCATTTCCAAGTACTCTAGGTATACTGAGCTCTGTTCACACAAACTTAAAAGCACACGTATATTAAACTATTTAAATTAGAAGTAACATACCACTTACAGGGTAACAGTATTGCTTGTAAAATGGTGTATCATGGTATTTGCATCTGCTGGTAGGTAGGTAAGCAGGTAGATAAATGGAAAGGCTTTTCAGGAGATAGGTACAGTCTCACAACAAGACTATTAACATGTGGCATCCGTGGCAGCAGAAGTGGTCATTTAATGGAGCCCATTGTAGGCTGTACATGTAATTTGTTTTAACTTCTGTAAACACCACCTAGTTGCTATGGCTGGAGGCTCTGTATAAATCATTAAACAAATATATTCAACAATTTATACGGAGTCAAGAAGCAGGAAATCTCCATTTCCATATTTAAATCTGCCTTCATGTACATCATTACTTTAGTTTATTAACTTGCCAACATATGCACCCCATCTGCATCCTGTATTGAAGACAGTCGGCTTTTTTTGTATCCTATAGTTATAGAATTTCTATAGAGCTGTAGAAAAATAAATACAAGTTGTAGTTATGGTTTGTAACCTTTCTTTAAATAATCAGGTCAACAGAGGTCCACAACCAGATTAATAAAATTGCTACTTATTATAAAGAAACAAGTTAAGGCTGCAAGTCACAGTCAATTTGGGTCTTACAGAGAAAGCGTATATGTTCTCTTCCAAGCTCACGAGGCCTCTTCCAGAAAGCTCAGAATTGAAAAAGCCAGCCCTACAAAGGCTCAAGCACCTGCTTCAAAGTTAATAAGAGTAATCACATCAGCGTTAGTTGAACTTCTCTTGTACTTAAACACGTGTAAGTCTTCATAGGATTGGTATCTAAATTCAAATGGTTAGACTTCTATGGAATACAGAAATTGCAGAGTGCATAACTCTTAAGAAAAAATGTACTTTTATGGTTGATTTTACTCACCTAAACAGTTCAGAGTTCTAATAAAAGGCAAACAGAATAATAGCATAAAATTATTCTTATCCCTTATTCTCAGTAGCATCAGTCAATGAGAAGAAAAGACTATAGCCTATCCATATTTAATTATAAAGAAGGTTTCTCTCTGATTAATTGAATCATTAAACATGCACAGATACATTTCATGGTATTAAATATTAGTTACCTTCTAGTATATTAAGAAGTAAAAATCAGAGTGGATTAAATGGGAAGAATTATTCTTACTGCACGTCTTGCAGCGCATAAAACCACTCACTTGTTTCCCAGGAAACGAAAAGGAAGCGCAGACATTCAACACAGAGCAAGGAAATGTGTGCAGTCTGCAGAACAACTGGCAAAAAAAAAATATCTTGGCCTCTCTTTAATTTATTTATGGTTTTAGCTACTGTACAGTTTATTCTAGCCTTTAGAAAAGAACAATTCCAGCACTTCTCATATTCCTGTATTGGCAATTGGCGTTTCTATTAAAAATACAATAAAAATACTACTTTAGGCATTAGGAGATACGGAAAAATATAACCAACCAAAATATCTGCAACATATGTTCACAATAGGAAAGGATTGATCAAAATGTTTTTATTTGAAACCCCCTGTGTTTTAAGTAGCAAGTAATTGCATTAGCAAGTACAGTGCCTCAGCTCACAGATTTATAAATGTACATATACACAATTTACATCTGAAGAATTGATTTGTACCTGATAACTTCATTAAAAGGGAGTATAAAGAAGAAAGGAGAAAAAAAAAAAACAGGTGTCACTCAAGGAAATGACAAGACTGAGAGAATAGTTTGGAGCGGAGGTTTTAAGCTGCCATGCTGTGCCTTTCACAGCTGCCTACACTTCATGTCATTAATAACCAGTAAATAAGATCTGCAGGTGGGCATATAGGGCACCCTGAGCCAAGAAGCTGTAGCTAAGGCTTCTGTCTCTAAGATGGGTGGCTAGGCTCATTTGCGCAAGGCTGCTTATGTTTCCATAAAGAAGTGTAACCCTACTTAGCATAGCTTCAGGGAAGCTGCCACAGTACAGAGAATGCTAATTACTGTAACCAACTGGCAATGATGCATCCAAAATTAAATGGCCTGTGACTGCACAGATGAACAATTTTTATAGCCCTAAGTTCAGGGAACATGGATATTCTGTCAAATTAACAGACAGTCTATTTGGTCTTAATAGGTAAATTGAAGTCTTTTAAAAGACATTTAGATGTGTTATTAAGTTATCAGTGTGCATACAGTTCTTCCAGTTTAAAGGCATCCAATGTGAACCTAAAATACCCGTGGCCTATTACAGAAATAAGCAAAACAAAACAAAAAAATTCACAGCCCTTATAAAATTCATTTTCAGGAGAAGATGCAACACGGCCTCTGCTCCTACTGTAGGCTCCTGTTCATCTCTTTGTACTCAGGCAAAATTCCCGCTGAAGTCAGAAGGAGCACTTGAGCACAGAGGCCTCCGGGCACAGGCACGGCAGGCTGCCTCCCCTGAGGTACTTGGTCTTCAATTCCAGGGAAATTTGGGGGCTTTTCAGGAGAATATCATAGGATCAAAGTTTTTGCTTGACTCTCTACAATGAGTTTTAACAAGCAAATCAAAGCAAAGGCCAGACATAAGTAGTCCTTGATTTTTGCTGATCACACTTCACGAATGAATTTCCCATATATTTTAGCACAGATGATATACCGGTCCAGCTTTCCTACAAGCACTCTCAACAATTATACGTATTCATCAGCTGCCTTTACTATCCTCTTTTAAGTCACCATAACTTTATTCCTGAATAAAATACTTGAGAAAAGGAAAAAAAAAATGTAAATAAACTACGTAAAAGAAAGTTCTGAAAAACATATTTTATTGTCAGAGTGTAATCCTTTTCAAAGGATGTTTTGTAGCAGATGAGACTTACAAAGAAAGCTATTGGTGCGGTATACCTGGCAGAATGGTTCGTTTATAAATTAATCCATAAGCAAGACTGGCTGGTTTCAGGGAAAGCAGAGTTGTAAGTAAGTCTGGCTTCATCTCCCCCCAAATGATAAACAACTGGATCTAAAGCCCAATGAACTTAGGATATGATTACAAAAATGTCACTGAAATCAAGACCTTTTTTTTTTTTTGCTGATTGTATTGAATTGAGGCACAGATGTCTTTTCATTCCAGCTTCCCAATACAAAGCATGGGATTTACCTCATCTGTCTTAAGACATATTTACAATGTCTGGTCTGCTCACCCTAGGGTCCCTTTATAGTCAATGGAGAAAAACTAGGCACTTTTAGAATATAATTCATCTAATTTATTTAGGATGTTTATCTTAAGAAATGATACATCATGTCCTAAAAAGCTCTGTTTCTCTGCAGTGACTCTCAAATGTGTTTGGTGAGATTTGGTCATATGTCGATGTCTACATCTTTCAGCTGGGTAAAGAGGAATCTAAAAAAAAAGTTCTCACTCATTTTTCAGATACCTAAGATGAAAGCCGCGTACCCTTCACGAAGCGCTCTTTATGGGTTCCTTAGAGAGTGAATGCACCCTGGGAGATGTCCCCTTTGTGGCCAGCAGGACTCGTGCAGTCTCCATCTCCTTCACCCACATGAGCACAGAGGGACTGCAGGGGAGCTGCAGGGACGAGCCAACCAAGGAGCGAAGCTGGCAGAACAGCTGCAGCCACCGTTCAAGTGGGAATTGATGGATATTGATAACATCATCTGAATACCTCTGCAGTTTTCACAGTGTACCCTCTCTCCCCTTCGCTTATCGGCTGTTTTTTCCAATTGCTTCTGTATTTGCTTTTCCATTTTTCCATTTACCTCCTAACATAACCCCCCTGGATAGATTTAAAAAACAATAACACAAAGCTTATAAAACTCCAGCAGTTCCTGGATATATGTTATATCCTTCCCTCCCTTCCTCTCTTGTCTATTTAAGATCTGTACAGCAGTCTATTTCTTAACCGTGTTTTTCCTGAAACTAGCCTCAGAAGTGAAGTCTACATTTACCTGAGCTGTGGTGTCCCCGGAGCACCACTGAAATCTCTGAAGTCGTGTCTAACAAGCTATCATGAACTATTAAAAATGGGGTGGGGTGTTTCTGTTTTAATCTGGTAACATTACCATAACAGACAACAGGAAAAATTACTTGAATGCTAAACATTTTTGCTAAGTTTTATTGCAATGAAGATACAGAGAAACTGGGACTGCAGATTTCAGAGGTAAGTCAAGCAGGAAAGACCTGGGACTGATTTGGGTCCATAGCATCTTGCATATCCTGCTGACGAATGCCTGGTCCTGCAAGGAGCCACATACAATGCCCTGGTTACCACCACACTCCAGAGGTCTCTGACTCTGAGCCAAGGGTAAACATATGCATCAACAAAAGGCAAAACAACACTTTTTTACATTTTTAACAAGAAATCCACTTTCAAAGATCCACTTAACTTACTAAAGCAACTCAATCCAATTAATATGAAATTTAGAGAGACAGAAATATCTACTGCATATACTAGCAAGAAAAATGGTATTTTTCTCTTACATATATTATGAAGTTAAAATTATCTCAATGAAACACACAGCTTTGCGTATTCTGAATTAAAAGAACTCTGTATTTAGGGAGATATTGAAATTTTAAAAAAAAAGTAAACTAG
This sequence comes from Chauna torquata, assembly GCA_013399475.1. Taxonomy (NCBI): domain Eukaryota; kingdom Metazoa; phylum Chordata; class Aves; order Anseriformes; family Anhimidae; genus Chauna; species Chauna torquata. The sequence continues at coordinate 3,614 of VXAL01015893.1, read as the reverse complement.
TAGCTCATATTCAACTACAGGATTCATTCTCAGAAGTGATGAAGTTGTTGAGCAGTGAGTTAGTGACACAATATTTCAGCACAAAAACTCCAATTGGGCCATTTTGCAGGTGTTGCAGCAAAAAGCCTGGAAGAGCTGGGGCGTTGTTACAATCATCTCTCTCTATTGTTTTGCAGCTTTTCCTTTTCTTCTTTTCTGCCAGGAAAGACTGTCCAGGATTACCGAGTTTAGTACAAAACTTAAAACACTGCTCACATTCACGCTAGCATCTGTCAAAACATAGGATAAAGAGACAGCTGGTTCAGACTGCCGCACTATTGTAAAGAAGTGCTCAGAGGATATTTACTATATCTCCTTAGCATTCCTCTTATTTGAAAATATCAGCTGCAACTGGACTCAGAAACCGATTCTGATCATGCAACATGCAGAGAACAGACAGGGATCTTTTTAAGGATATAAATGGAGTAACTTAACACATCCCCCACTGCCAGCACTCCTGTGCTGGACATGACTGTCCCCATAGCAGACAACTACATACAAACACTCCTTGATTTACCACAGTGCAAAACAAACAACTTATGCCCAACATCATGATGTCGCATGGACAGTGAAAGCTAAAAATGAGTTTGACTTTGCAGCAAACAGATGAGGAGAACAGCGGTAGCAAACAGCTCAGAGGCGGTAAGATCTTATTTATATGATAAGATCTTATCTTATTTACCAATCTGATGTATAAATAGCCACAGTTATTTATAAAACAAATGTGTTATTTGGATGCTCTCTGTACGTTGTCTCTGATAAGACCCTTATGGGACGACTTTTCTGAAATGGCAGAAAAGCCCTGGGTGCAACCGAGATTTAAAGAAAGGGGTCTGAGAACTTGCTGTAATCTGATTTCATTTTTTATGGGAAAAGTTAGTGCTGTAGATACACCAAACATATATGAGCACGCTACATTACATTTCAGCAAAATATATGGTAAATGAATGTACAGTTTGACTGGGGAATAGGACTCCGAAAAGTAATTTGGATCCAAGAACCTGTTTTTTTCAATCTTAGACGTGAATAGTCACAAAAATGATCCATTCTCCATATTACACACACCAATGTCAGCAAAAATAAGGATTGCTGAGAGGCGTTCACGTGACTCCACTTGTACGGATGCTGAGAAGCACACCAGGACATAGTTGCTCATGATTTAAAGCTGCATTTCTAAGCCTCCCAGAAGAGCTGTGCCAGAATAACCATGGTTTTGGAGTTACAACAGTAGGTAACCAGTTTTGATTTCAGACATGAAAGATGAGGCTAGGGATTTTTTAGAGATGTGAAACATATGGTTGCTACATGATGACATCACTCCAAAGTCCTTACTCGAGGGAGATTTTAGGAAACAGTTACCTATCTTAAAATACTTTTTATCAGAGAACAGGACAGAGGACCCAAACATACTGCAGAAGCTGTAGCAAGTCTGCCATTCAGATGTTCCTGGCCTGGAGAAATTGGTCATTCTCAGCGTGAAGAAAAGCGTGCAAAGTAAAACACAAAGTATGGGGTGGAAAAGGATTCATTCTGCTCAGTGAATGCTTCAGGTCATTCTTCAGCTGTGTGCTCTCACCTCTATATGTCCATATCTGCTAGTGTTCCTTAAATTTTAACAGTAAGCACAAACCAAAAGAAACAGATTTAATTGACGGAGAAGGAGGTTATTAGCTGTAACCGGACCACGAATGAACATTGCTTGCATGTTACTGTTTTAGCAGTGCTTCAGGCATGGAGAACATGCTATAAGGATCGTGTCCACTCCAGGTGCTAGGACAAAAGAACCCAGACCCCTCCTTACAGCATTATTCTTTAAAAATCCTTACAGAGTTTCTCTTTACAAATGCAGCTCCTGCATAAGCAAGTATTGGGTTCACGCCCAGGCATGAGAGATGTAGTAGCAGACTCTGCAAGAGCACCTCCTGGTACCCTCCCCATCCTGGAATGGGTCACTGCCTCATGTATGACCTCCACGACAGGGACTACAGCAGGACCAGGGCACATTTGATGTATGTACCCAAAGCACACCTACTCATACGGCTTGTCTGCAGCTTAGGAGAGGCCAAAGAGCAGACACAGCACTGGACGGCCATCAGGAACACATTAGTATCTGTGATGGACTAACAGGAATCCAGAACACAACCACTGAGGGTGTGATGGGAAACCCCAGAGCCCTATTTTCTTCTTTCGAAAAAATCCATGTTTACTTTCAAACCACTCCTTTTGCCTGAGATGACAGTGGCCTGCAACTTCCAGCTAAAGAGGCTTTTACAGGTGACAGATGCCAGCCAGCAGGCCCTATCAGTATGCACTGTGGGTACTCAGGACCTTTCAGGATGAGGTGACAAACCTGCCGAAAGGTGGCACAATGTGCAGTGACTGCATTGTTAGCTGGCTGCTCAAATTAAATTTTAATAGAACTTTTAAAAATAATTTCAGCGTAAACCACAATGTATGTGAGTGAGCCTAAATTAATAAAAAACTATCTTTCAAGAATGAAAAATAAATGTAATCTGAGATCAATATTTATGAAGCTGTGATTAATTGACTGATGACCAAATGATTACAAACTTCTGTCTGAGGCAGCTACTCAAACGTATTAGCTTTGATGGAAAAAAATTTTAAAAAATACAAACTGGGTCAATGAAAGAATGCATTCCTAATCAATTTTTAATAGCACTTAAGATTTTATGATTTTTTAAACTTTCCTTTTAATAATTAATCAGAAAAATGAATCTAATTTAAACAAGGTGCTGTAAGGTGTTCTGTATCTGTTTGATGGTGTTCTTAATGAAGAAATTCAATTAGGGCTGACTTTTCATTACAAATCTCTGGTTTTCAGGAACGTTCTGATTGGCTGGTAAATATTCGAGATGGGGAGAGTAACTGAGGGGAACCACACTGCTCAGCACAAGCTACTCATTAAGATTCTACACAGCTAATTCCAGCTTCCCCTTGCTTNCAACTTCCCGTAGATGACAAAAAAAAAAAAAGAAAGAAAGAAAGAAAGAAAGAAAAGAAAAAGAAAAAGAAAAAAGAAGTCTATGATCTCTGTAACTTTTTAAGACTTTTCTGCTTGCACTGCTTTGCCTCATTCCTTGCTATAGCCCAGGGGACAGATCCTCAGCTGGTGGTAGGCACCATGAGGTATACTACAAGGTTCTCATAATCACAGTTTAAATCAAGTGAAGGCCTGTCACACTCACATGTATATTTTCATAGAATCATAGAATGGTTTGGGTTGGAAAAGACCTTCAAGACCATCTAGCTCCAACCCCCCTACCACAGGCAGGGATGCCACCCACTAGATCAGGTTCCTCAGGGCCCCATCCAACCTGGCCTTGCTCATCTCCAGGGATGGGGCATCCACAACTTCCCTGTACAACCTGTTCCAGTGCCTCACCACCCTCTGAGTGAAGAACTTCTTTCTAACATCTAATCTAACTCTCTCCCTCTTTTAGTTTAAAACCATTCCCCCTTGTTCTATCACTATCTGCCCATGTAAAGAGTCCCTCTCCATCTTTTTTATAAGCCCCCTTCCAGTCCAAAATGAGGTCTCCCTGGAGCGTTCTCTT
>VXAL01015892.1:37286-81196 GCA_013399475.1 Chauna torquata | reverse complement strand
ATTCTGTGATTCTGTGATTTGGTTACGTTGTGCTGCCCAAAAGATTGTAGCTAAGCATTGAAATCATTTTGGGCAGTTATCAGTTAGACTCTGTTGTGACAGTACTTCACTGAAGAAAATGAAATAAATTACACTCCTCTAAAACTTAACCTTTTAAAAATATAAAACTTGCAAGAGTGACTATTGATAACCCTAGATATATATTTTTGAAATGAATCATTATGAACATCTAAGAGGATATTGGTTACCATTTTTGCCATATGTTTATACATTCTTGATCCACATCCATCTGGCTCAGAAATCTGTCGGAGTGAGCTGAAAAGTGATTTGAAGTATCTTAGAAGCTAAAAGCAAATTTGTACTCTGGCTTGCGTAGATTACAGGAAAAATGCCTTTTTAAAAATTCAGTGTAGTATTTGATATTGACTAGATTATGCATTTTCAGAAGTCTTCATTAAACAGCTTTCTTGCATTTGCTTCCCCCCCTTCATTCTTAATAGGAATATCTTTTTTCTTTTTTTTTTTTTTTTTAGTAAATCTATTAGAAGGATTTATCGGTTGGGATTTATATCAAGAGCCTGGTGATAAAGTGTCAGCGTTTGCCATTTTCTACCAATTGTGCAACTATCAGAGCTACGTTAAGGTGATAAATGGTAATATTCAGCTGCTAAATGGTTCAGGCACTGCAACTGCCTGAAGGGTTCAAAAATGCGCATATTCTAGGTTGTGTTAAAGATTATTGGAAGGATTCCTTTCTAGCATTTTCAACAGCAGTTTTATTTTTTTTTTTGAAATAGTTTAAAAATGAAATACTTAAAAACCAAAATACTGGAGAGTTCTTATGTTATAAAGCTTGCAAAGCTTGTTTCAGCACTGGTGAATCCAAAGCAAATGACACACAGTGGTTTTAATCCATAGAATTTTTATTAATCGTGGTAAGATTTCTACTCCTACAACAGTACATTTTTGTTTCTTTTTCATTTCTACATTAGTAGAAATTTAATAGTAGTTGAAGTGATTAACTAGCTGTATTATTTAAATCACTGTTTGAAAAGAAAATAACAGGATCTCTGAAAGTGTCCCTGGCCATCTCTCAGGCCAGAGCAGCCTTGTTTTTACTTTCAGTTAATATACACAAATACTATTTCACATTGAGTTTTAAATATTAAAGTTTTTTTTTTTTTTTCCTTAGCAGAGCAGTGTCAGGATGTCAAGTTACATATAGTTATGCTTATTTCATTCGCCAATTAAGTTGAAAATACAATCAGCTAATTTATATATACTCTCATATTTTAATGCTTATATATTCTAGTATGAAGTTAAATCTTTTCCTCTGTTGGAGTTATAAGAAACGCTTCCTTATGGTCATTCAAGTGTGTCAAAAATGTATAGGAAAGAGGTAATATATTAATATTGCATTTCATTTTTATATTCACCAGTCTGCACAGAAAAGTTATAGTACTAAGTCCATTTAAGCTTACATGGGTAAAATGTGCTTACAGGATCCAAATTACACCTGGCATTCACTGCAAAAATATTACAAATAATTACTGGATGATATGAACATGAGACAGGCATTATTAAAAATAATAAAACTTGAACGTAATTTTAGTCCTCCACAAATTCTGAGAGCTATAACATAATATTGTCTCTTTAGTGGCATAATGGTTCCAGCCTGAAAAACAGAAATTCAGATGTCTGCTCTGCTATATTAACTATATATTAACTTAGAGGACAGCCAGGGTGTAGGACAGTAGCAATTGTAGGTCTTTACTTCTCTCAAGGACTACTTACGTCTGGTGTCTGCCATGGCCAGGCTTCAAACTCCAGTCAGGAAGACAGTGAGGCCACATTCTCATTCCCACTTCTGAGTTAACAAACAGCTGACAACAGTGTTTACACTGCCTCTCTTCTTCTGCAAAACCAAAATACCCTCAGAAATCCTACGTGAATCTTAAAACCAGTATTATGAGCATATGGCAAACTTCAGATTAGCAGTGACAGAGTCTCACTAGTAAGTTGCAAGTGTTGACATTTGCATTATCCTAGCACTCTGAAATGCTTTCTGTTGTGTTTGTTGTGAGTACAATCTATTGTGGAAAGACATGTGATGGGTATATAATTAGAAGTATCTATGCCAGCGATATGCAACTCAGAATTCAGTCTCCTCAATTAAATACAAATTATTAAAATGACTACTAGTATCCTATAATTATAAGTCTTAGCAATTCCATCATTATCCTGTCCTTCCTCTACATCGCAGTACCCTTCTGGTGAGTACTTTGTATCTAGAGTCTTCACTAAGCAGCAGGATTTTGCTTTTTTTTTCCTTTATTTTATAATAGAAAAGAAAGTTAATAATTATCCTTCAGACATAGCTTCAATGTCTCAGTTTCAGAAACTATATAACTCTAAAACGAACAGTAAGAAAACATGGGTTTTGATCCAAACCTAATAGATTTAGTGAGTTATAAATCAGGTTACATATGATTTAATAGATTACCATTTTAATAAATCACCATCCATCTTTACATGTGCATATTCAGTGGTACAAGAGGATTCTTATACTGGTAACAACAGGCTGGTTTTTACTGTTACTGTGTACAGTTTAAAATGGTTAACTATATTGGCTCTAGTATTATCCATATAAATCTTATACTGCAGTCAATGTAAATGTTTATGTAAATGTAAACTGTAGCTGGACATTTGATTGTATAAAGCTTTAGTGTCATAAAACATGCTTTTAAATAGCACAAAATTGTATAGGGGTGCCACACTTTCCTAAGCATCTCAGAAAGCATTAATCAGCACAGCCTGAATAAGAACAACTTGTTTTTGTTTTTGTTTTTGTTTTTGTTTTGTTAGCAATACTTTATCTGCTTTAATTTGCTCTGCACTTGTTTCTATGACAACTAAGGAAAAATAAAGTCTTAACCAAAATTCAATGAAGGCAAGATGAAACAGCGTGCTTTGATTCCTGTTGCTCTGATAAATGTGAGTTTGGCAATCAGCTGTGGATCACAGATATTTTCTTGAACAGATAGATCTTATATTTGCATATATTTATTCTCTCGTCTTAAGGAAACAGAAGGACGTGGTTTATGGATTTTTTTTTTTCTTACTCTACAAAAGAGTCTTGTTTGAAAAACTTTACATATGTAGATTTTTTTTTTTCCTTTTAATACAAATGGTCTTTGTCTTGGCTTTTAATTCCTTTCCTTCCTTCTATTTCTATTTTCCTAATATGTCAAATATATTTTCAAAATTGTCTAAGCTGAAAAGATGAGACAAAAAAATTATAAAATTTTGTGCCATGATATTATATTTCCTTGAAGAGATATATTTTGTGTTTGCCTGTGGTTGTTCACCTTTCTCCCAAATACACTATAGGTAGACAGATACTATCTGGAAACAATGGTGATACTTCTGACTGGGAGCACCAGGTCTCACAACTCATCAACAGGCCCTGTATATACAAGCCTGTATTGTGCCTTCATACAGGCTAATAACACGTATGGATCATTGTAGTATTTCATGTTTGATTCTCTGTGATTATGTCTTTATCAAGCTTATAAGCTTCATATAGCTTCTTATACGTAAGCTTCTTATATAAATACAATTTCAAACCATGAGGAAAAGAAGAAAGCACAAAAGAAAAAGTGAAAGGTGAAGCTAAAATCTGGGTCCCAACTTCTTCAGGATTTGGAAATCAGTTTTTCAAGGTAACATTGCTGTGAGCTGTCCACTTCTGTCACAAAATCGCAGCCACTTTTGCTACTGACAGTTTAGTTATCTTGTTTAAATTATGTGGTTTGGACATATATTAGCGAGGAGGAATAAGATCCCTGGCCCGGGGAATATGTTTCTCTATTTAAAAAACAAACAAACAAACAAAAAGAACACAAACACAATGTGGGTACATCCTCTGTAAAATAGACATCTTGATAGATTTGTTTTTGAGAAATATTTTCTTCTCTGAAAATATGGATTGCTATTTTCTCAGATGTACTTATTAAAATCTACTGAACATATTATGGGAGGTGATTTTCTTTCTTCACATAAATATGACTGCAAGTGGCTTGCTGTGAAAATGAAATATTGAGTGTTTGTCATCCTCATTATGCTTGTTAGTTCTGACTTCTTGCCTATATTATATTGTACTCCTGTTCTTTAGTTATCTGATGATGTCAAAAGCTAACTTGAAGTAGGCAGCATGACTTTAGATCTTTAAGAAAAGAAATGAACAGGATAATGGAATTTCTTGTACTCTTTCTCATTTTCTGGCCACACAGGTATTAAAATCAGGCTATTTTTTATTGAATTTATGAGCACAGAGATTGCATGTATGGCTATGTTTTTGTAAAATCTTAGGTCACATTATTTGCTAGCTTATTGAAGCATATGTTATGACATAGTGTTTTCCTCCACTGACTGACTTCTATTTGCAAGTACCTATTAGATGCACCTGCTTTACTCATATGTAGACATATATCTCGGATAGAGAATTTGTAAGAAATGAAAAGAATTTCTTGCAATGTAAGAATTCACCCAAGAAGCAGTGCCTACTGTAGAGAGGATAAAGTACTGCTCAGTGCAGGAGGAGACTGAGTTCCTAAATTGTTCTTCAGCATTTAGAAATAAAACTTGACTTGCATTTTGTTTTCAGAAATTAAACATGAGAGACAGGACCAAAGCAAAGTTCAGTAAATAATTATTCTGTGATGTTGTTCATTGAGCTCCACAAATGAGTTTGGCTGAGTTGAAGTGGTCACAGACTATATTTCTCAAGAGCCTATTTCTGCCATACTTTCTTGTGCCAAATATAACTTTTCAGAATAGTTCAATTTAATCCATGTGACAAGTAAGAAAATATAGTTTAAGCATAGCAAAAAGTAGTTGCAGACCTACATTTGCCCTACGTTTGAAGGGCAAAGGACCGCTATTTTTTAAAGCTGAAAGATGTTGAGCATGCTGGCCTAATACAGCAAGGTATTTGGCCATGGGGTTCATTTTGAGCATGTGGGCAGTCTAACTGACTCTGGTGGGATTTCTCCAATGTTCCTGCAGTGGATCAGGTTGCTATGCTCAGCACCACTGTAAGACCAAGGCAATTTAGCCATAACTAGTTATTAGTTCTGGGTGATGAGAACAGACCTTTCGCTGTGTGCTGGATGTTGTAAGGGGATGTTGCTGGGCGCAGGCTGGGTTGCAGTCCCTGTACCCTGTGCACTGTGCGCAGAAGTTCTCACCCACAGAAGTAAAAATAAACTGGGAGATACTAAAGACTCTAAATCCCTCTTTGCAGTCCCTACAATTCAATGCCTCTTAGGGCAATATGACTATGTGCTGTCTCTTAATGTGGGTTATGCATTATCTTTTCTTATTTTTATTATTATTATTATTATTTGTAAATAATTTGGGAATTGTGAAGGGACATGGGTGTCATCCAAAGTATTGTCACCCTTTGTTGCCTTTGGATCGTCCTGGAATTTTATCTATAGTCACCCTTGGATTGTTTAATTGTTCATTTAAATTCAGAATGTAAAACCTCATGATTTATTCTGACTATTTTGTAAGATAAGTCTCTATGACTGTTTATAAAATTGGACATAAATTATGTTCTTCTGTACTTCAATAACAATTTATATTTTTTTAAAGATAAAACAGATCAGGAGAGAAACCAATATATTTAAATCTTAAAATGCATTTTGCTTTCTGTGGTATCATCTATAGACAGATTATGGACAAACATGAGGTTAGGCAAGACATATCTGACAGTCGTATTGCTACTTCTGCTAGTTCTAGACTGCAAGTTTACATTAACAATTTTCTTATTAAAGGCAGAATATTGGAGGGGGGGAAAAAAAAGAAAGCACTGGTACTGACCCTCCTTCATAACACCCACAGGACCTGAGTCACAGACAATTTGTACTCCTGCTTCCCAACTCAAACCCAAAGGAAAACTGCCCACACTTTTGTAGTTGAAACTAGACAGGGAGTAATTTACGGCATGTCCATGTAACACCTATTAGTTCTAGTTACGTCTACTGCAGCAAGTGTTCTTACAGCAGCCCTGGCATTTGTGTTCTTGGATTTTAGCTTGAGCAGCGTGCTGTATTTCAGAGGATCTTGTTTTGATTAGGTGTTTTGCTGTGCTTAAAGGAAAAAGCAACAGCTAAGGCAGCATCTTATCTTGTGGTTTAAACTGTGGTTAAGATTCAGCTGATGTGTAATCATACACTACTTATGGTGATTGCCTTGGCTTTAACTTGTGATTTATTGAAGATATAAATTGCACCTTATACATGATTATGATGCAGTCGTGGGGTTTTTGTTATGAATAGGAAGACTGGTTATGTTCTACTCTTACCCTGTCATAACTGTTATTCCTGGGCTGTATGCATTTGGTTAAGAAAAAATAAATTGTACTCTTAAGAAAAAGCCAAAACTTAACACACGTTTTGTATGTGAAAGTAACAGGCTGAGATAAGCAACTGTCTTGGCCCTCTCTGCAGGTGTTAGGAAGCAGGATTTCAGCCATAATCCAGCCCATAGGGAGAGATAGAAATAGGAAGGAAGGTGAAAGCAACCTAAAAGACAACTTGTCTTTCACAGGGTTTTCCATAAAGGATGAGAAGTTTCCCCTAAACCAGAAATAGCTTGTCTACTTATACCCGATCCAAAAGGAAATTAATGCTAAATTTTGTTTGGTGGTTTGGATTGCCGCCATCTAATGACTTCTTAGTGTAAAATAAATTTAGACTCAAAAAGCATTGTGAGCTGAAGAATCAGAAGGGAATGGTAGGGAATGAAATATATATGACCTAAAAGGACAAAGGATTGGGAGAAATATAACTACCAATGCCTACAAAAGGGCGGGGGGGAAGACTGACTGATTCTGAATGGAGTGAATTCCATGAAGGTTTAAGGCTTAGTTATAATTTTTATTTAATCCCATTCAAAGGCCAAATGATTCTGGTCTCTTTTTATATATATTTTTTTCCCCTGCCATAAAGCCAAGCTGGCAAAATGACATGCAGGATATTTTATATGTGCAAAACACTATTTAGAATTCCCTGTGCTGCAGCAACATATGGACTTCTATATGGAAAAAGGGGTAGAGACAAGCACTGATATTCTCTACAATTGTTAAAGTTATGATAGCTAAAAATACAACCAGTTGCTATAGCAACTGGAATTCAAAGGCTCAGATATTGCTGCTTCGTTTATTCCCTTTCAAAGATTTATCTAAACAAACCTTCTTTTCTTGCCCATAAGTAATTATCTTTAGCTGTCATATTAGCTGTTTTACATAATGTTTGTTTCCTGCCTAGTTATTTATGAATTACTTCAGCAAAAAAGCAAAACAGAACATACTTTTGTAAGCTGTAAGTATATACTTCATATATTTTAAAGATATATGTTAGGGTAATGGCTAAATAATTCCAGCTATCCAAAAAATGTCTTAAGTGCCATAACGAGGACATATAAATGGTTTATTGCTGTTATTGAACATTTAAAAATATCTTATATTAAAGTCATGATATCTAATAAGTGTAAATACCTATTAAAATGTTGGAATTCTAATCTTTTTTAATCCAAAGTCTGTTCTCTGATTTCTACATTTGGTCAATTTTTATTTTATTTTTGAGCTGTACAGATTCATCCAAGTTACTTCTCTGGCACTATTCTGATCTTTAGGTTTGTGTCTGCCTTCTGCTAATTCTGTCCTGTGTTTGTTTTTTATATTATTATTATTATTATTATTTCTCTCTAATGGCTTTGGCAATATTTAATTAGTGTCTGTGGCAGTTTCTTGCATTCACGCTTTTCCTGAGCCATGGTGTGGAATAGTAAACTGAACAAAATCTCACTGAAGGGCAAAGTCATCGTTATCAGTTAATAGCCTCGATTTCTGTAGTAAGCCTGCATATCTGTCACGTCAATTTTTAGAAAAACAATACTCACTGAATGTTTCAAAATTCATTAGTCATTTTCTTCTTCTGCCCCCTGTTTCTCACTGGTAGCATCTGCATGCAGTTTCAATCAATTTTACTAGATGATTGGTGTTAGATGAACTTGGTACCTTGAGGTTATCTGTAAAGACAGAAAGTCTTAGAAAGGCCAGTGGCTAAATGAGAAGATGAGCTGTCCAAGCAAAACAAAACACTCTTCTGTGTGTGAGGTACTATGGAGTATTCAATCTTTTGAAGCAAGATTCACATTCTAGGATGTGAATCCTAAAAAGTATACTGCGAAACCAGGTAACTGAGCTGAAGGTGTCAGAATAATTTTCAGAATTGTTTCCACAGATTTGGATAAGCTAATAATTGTTTTATTTTTGTGGCTAATTTATTAACAACTACCCAGTTTATTAAACATAAAACTAAGAATTTGAAAACTGTCCATTGTTTTCGAACCTTGGACAGAATTCCCTGTATGATCTTTTTTTTAATACAAAATCTTTCAATTTGTTTCTATGTGCAAAAGGAAATAATGAGTATGGTGTTTAGGGGATTAAGCTCATCTCATTCATATATAAGAAAAATTAGTGTCTTTTATCTGTATAAAAATCAGAAGTATTCTGCATGCCTTCTGCATGCATCCAGGTTACTTGATACATCAGAATGAAGTTCTCCAAAGAGCTTAGGACTGACCTAATGCTGCTCTTAAAGAAGTCAGAGATATTTTTACTGCTGATAGATTTAGGAGTAGACATTATCAAATGCTGAGCACTTTAGGAGCCATTACAAAAACCTGTTTCTGATTTTTGAGTACACATTAAAAAGAAGGTGTGATTGGTAGCAGGAGGTAGCTTATTGAGGCTGCTAATGTGGATTCTGTTACACGTGATTCATTCTGCTCTCTGGCTTGAAGCAGCAGTGAGCACGGAGTGTAGTACTACAGAGAAGCAAGCAGGAAATGCTGGTACATACTGCCTTACTCTCCTGCATTGCAGCCAGCACTGCTCTGTCTTCCCTGTTACTGTCTCCTAGGCCAAATACTATCAACTAAATTCCTGTGTTAAATGTTTTTTATCTGTAGTACAGGCACATCATGATTTTGCTGGGTAGACATAAATTACTGTAAAAGTGTTCTAAGATTAATTTGGGTATAATAAAGAGGAGAAAGCAGCAAGAACAAAGACTTCATGATCTTCATTTGCTGCTGGCTATTTATAGCAGTTGAAAGTATGACACACTGGAATGGTGCATACAGTGTGCTCTGGTTTTAGGACCAGTACAAAAAAGAAATTAAATATTTTAATTATTTTTTGCTCTTATCCTAGAAATGGAATGCTTGTTAGAGCTAAAAGTATGTGGGGACTTTCTTCTGTCAGTGAGTAGGAGTGTATTCAGTTTATACTAATTTAACATAGTGTGTCTACATGGGTAATTATGTGCAAACTTTAGTCTTTATTCTTGCTCTTCATACTTTGTGACTGAGCAATCATATAGTGCTTGCTTACCATTACAGCCATTAGCATGTTATTAACCTTTCTTTATGAAAATTTTAACTGTAATGGAACAAATCCCAACCAGACTCAGAATTTAAGCTGTCTTTCCTCAAGAAAAAATTACTTATAACTTTGAAAGAAATTTCATAAATTGCTGTTTTGGTAGCAATCAAGAGCTAATGGGAATTTTTTTTTATCTTTTGAAGTGAAATGAACTAACAGTTCTAATTGAATGCAATAATTTTTAAATGCTTTCTAACAAATATGTGTATCATCTGGTAAGTATTTTGGATTAACTGGTTAAGTGGTTTAGAAATGTGTAGAATGACATTTTTTGTGAATCCCTCCACTGTTGTGGAAGGAGATTTGGAATCTAACCTAGCCAAAGCCAGAAGAGACTTAAACTTTGGCTTCCTACCCAACTATTAGTACAAGATTTTGCCCCAAAATAACAGTGATCTAGTGGAGATGGCTTATTTTAGGCACTAAGTCTGAAAAGCTCCCCTTGTAAAACAAATAGATGGGTAGAAGCTTAAAAAATACATCAGGAAAAAGTTCCGAAACATTAAGTCAGTGGTGAAATATCTATAATTTCTTTTCTCCAGCTAATTTATATCAATAAATGCAATTCCTTAGCATTCAGATGCAATATATTATTTCCCTTTTTAGAAAAGATCACTATAATTGTCATGGTTTTGGCTGGGACAGAGTTAATTTTCTTCATAGAGGCTCACACAATGCTGTGTTTTGGATTTTTGATGAAAATAGTGGTGACAACAAACCAATGTTATAGTAGTTGCATAGCAGTGCTTACACAGGGCCAAGGACTCTTCTTCTCCTGCTGCCCTGCCAGCAAGGAGGCTGGGGGTACACAAGGAGCTGGGAGGGGACATGGCCAGGACAGGTGACCCAGGCTGGCCAGAGGGATGTCCCATACCACGTGGCGTCGTGCTCAGCAATAAAAGCTGGGGGAAAGAAGGAGGAAGGGGAGGTGCAGGGAGTGATAGCGTTTGTCTTCCCAAGAAACGGTTACGCATGATGAGCCCTGCTTTCCTGGAAGTGGCCGAACACCTGCCTGCCCATGGGAAGTAGCGAGTGAATTCCCTGTTTTGTCTGCTTGCGCGCGCAGCTTTTGCTTTACTTAGTGAGCTGTCTTTATCTCAGCCCCTGAGTTCCTGTGCTTTTACCTTTCTGATTCTCTCCCCCATCCCAACTGGGGAGGGTGAGCGAGCAGCTGGGTGGTGCTGAGCTGCCCGGCGGGCTACACCACAGCTCTCATATATATCAATTTATTTTGGATTTAATATACGTTATTGCACATATGAACTTAATTTTGCTTGAGGGTTTAGTTTTCATGTTCCAGCTGGTACAAACCAAATAAAATGTTAAATGCTATCTGATGGGAGGATGAAGTTCCTTGTCTATTTTGAGTACCACTGTGGTTGCCAAGGTAACAGAAGAGGAACCTATCAGCATGCAGAGCCTAATTTTCCCTCCTATTTCTGTCTTTTTAAGTTCAGTATTTATTTAATAGATCTTAAGAACAATACTCCACTTCAAATTTTCTATTAAGATAAGTCAAACCCCACATTTTCAGAATTGCAGATTAGATTTTCTTCCTACTGCAAGGCCATACAGAGCCTCAGAATCACAACTAGAAGTTTATTTAGTTATTTAAGTAAATGGTTAATGCCCTAAAAATGTGATTTTTCATCATCCTAGGAATATTTGAAAATCAGTCAGAATTCAGCAGATAGTGAACGGAGTTAGAAAAGACAAGATCCAGAGCCATGTAATGTGAATGATGTACATATCTTTAGGACCATATCTAACCTTTAGGATCTCGAGTGCTTCCCACCTTTCCAGGCCAGTCATGCTGCTCCACAATTTCCAGGAGTTGAATTTGGGAACAGGGCGGTGAGGGATGTTAATTAGATCTCCAATATGGACAGCAGGATTACAGGAGCAGGGCGTACTGTCCTATAGTCTAGAAATTATTGTATTTAGTTCACCAAATCTACCCAGTAGTCCAGTTATTGGTAGTCTCCTCAAGGATATGATGCTTTTCATCTCAATTCTTTTAACTACTTGAGCAGCTAGAAACCCAAATCAATCCTCTGCCAGCAGATTGCCTAAACACCAGCATCAACATTTAGGATGGATGCTTTCAGTCTGTCCTCTTTTCTTTCTTCAGTTTGTGAATAAGCGACTTAAGATCCCAATTCTGCAAACTTCATTACCTGTTTTAAGATTTGTTGCATTCAGAATCTTGGAAATCTGTGACAGAGTAGGTCAAGGAACAGCTGGCATAGAATTAATAGGTTCCATAACTGCAGGAAAAAGGATGAGGTACTCAATATTTTTACGATCCAGACCATAAGTGTGATTATTATTTTGAAAGGAAGCAACAAAACAGTACCAGTAATTAATATATGGTACAAGATTTTTTTTGTTGTTTGAAATAAATACAGATGAAAAGTATACTTTTTTATTATGTTATTTTTCTAATATATTTCTCATTAACTTATTTCAATTTAAGGAAAAAAAATCATGTTTTTTCAGTGTAAACCAAATGCCTGTTAAGTTATAAATTAGTCAGGTAATACATGAACTTTTTTTTTCACCTTACCTCTTTCTCCATTGTGTTATTGTATGTCCTTTTCCAAATTGACTCCGTAAATCCCTTTATGGCAAGTCCCTTCCCTCCCTTTATTTTTAATTTGTTAATTCAGAGTAACTCAAAGTAATTGAGTCAAGCTTTTACCACTTTTTAGTTTCTTATTTCAATTGCAGTTTATTACAGTTTTACTGCTCACCAAACCCTGGTGAAAATTCACACACCTTTGGATCCATGTCTGCTGAAGAACAAGGGTATCTGCTCCAAGGATGAGCTTCCTTGCAGCTGAATGCAGCACTGAGTAAGAGCTAGTCTTTAAAATGAGCTCTTACCATTGGAAAAATCCGTCATTTTGCTAAAATATTTTACCATATTTTAAATCAAGATTCCTCTGGAAATTCCACAGATTTCATTTTTTGTTTACCTTTCTCTTATTTGCAGTACATTTTTTATGCCACCTTGAGTATTACTTATATGGAAAAATAACATTTTATGAATATTTTGTGAAGGAAAATCCAAACCCTGTAATGCATAAATGTATTTTTCTTCTCATACTTTCAAAGTACTGGCTGTTGATTACCATCACTTTTGTAATTAGTGTGATTAGTGATGTTGGATATGACTAATGATAAAAAGTGAATTAGTGCAGTCCCTAGCCAATGCTGGAAAGGTTAGAGAGTCATTACCTATCTCATAGAACTTAAAATCCCTAATTTGAAAATCCCTAAATTGAGATATAGATACTCTTTCTGTAAAATAACTATTAAATCACATAAACTATGACTGAGAGGAAAGTAAAATTTTCTCTCTCGAGTCCTATGAGGCCTCAATATAATAATAAAACGACCCCAAAATCACCATGTATTTTTTGTAGATTTCATACTTGTCTCTTAATTCAAAGGAAGGGATCTTGAAGGGATCGATTTTTATGTCAGGAATTCTGGATTTTTTTTTTTTAGCATAAGATTCTGCATTTGATTATATACTATTTTTTATTATTTCAAATTTTTTTGTGGTAGTGAGGGTTTTTTTGAGTAGTTAGTGCAAAGAAGAAAGCTTGAAGTTTTGTACTTATTTTCTAATTTTTATCAAAATTCTAATTTTTATCAAATGTTTTGTGTTAATATAATTTATCACTTTTGTTTGCTTGCTATATACTTCTCTGAAGACATACTTTTTCCCACTACTAATTTAGCCAGGCAGTCTCATTACTTGGTCTAGATGAATTCTTTCTTCTTGTTTCAGTCATGGGGCTGAGGGAATGACACCAGGTACTGAACAAATTATTGGAATTTTTTTGCAGAGCTCTCTTTATGCCTGCATATTTTAGTATGCCCATTTGGCCTTTTCAATTGATAGGTAGCTGTTACTCAAACTACTTGACTCATGCTGGTCCAACTTACCATGTTATTTCATTCTGTGCCAGTATGGTACACGCAAGTTACATGGGGTAAATAATAAGAAGTTTGGATGAATGACTCCAAATTACATCCTTGTATGAAGGGGCATTTCATACATTTGAATTGTTAAAACTTGAATCTTTAACAGAGAAGGAAGTTTGAACTTTTGGTTTGGAAAAAACTTCTGTTTCCTAAGATGTTCCTTGCTCATTTCTGCAGGACTTGTCTGTTAGATTTGCTAAGTGGGTAATTTTGTGTTTCTTTTGATAAGAACTGTTGGTAAACTGCTTTAAAATAAGTTACACCACAGTTCTGGTTTTTGTTTGTTTGGTTGGTTTTGTTGTTTTTTGTTTGTTTGTTTGTTTTTTACATCGAGATACTTAAAACTTGAAAGAACTATGGTGGAGTTTTACTGTAGTTTAGGTGAAGTGCCAATTTTGGGGGAAAAAAAAGGATGAGTTATTAGAAAATAATCCATGGTCATTTGTATATATAAAAAAAAAAAATGTCCACCACAGAGATGTAGGTTGCCTGATTGTTTTTATAGCTTTGCGTATCTATGATATAATTAGCTTTGGCTATATTTATTTAGGCATCAGCCAAGTAGGACACAATATTACTGGTAGCTCTGCAAAATATAGACATCAAATTGCTAGTATTTGCACTTTTAATTACCAAAAGAATCGGAACTATGCCTGTAAATTGCAGATCAAATTGACAATCTTTAATTTATTGATAATTAAGCCACTACACTTGGCATTTCTTATTGTACCTTATGTCACCTCAGTTTTAATGTAAGAAGAAGGGCTTTTAACTTACAATTTTATCAACGCCATTCAGTTACTGAAAACCTGTAGGATTACTTTCAGCATCAATAGACCCATTATATGAACAGTATTTCAGATTTTATTGCACAAAATTAGGCATCTGGGGAATTTTATTTGAGATATATATTCTCTCTCCAAACTGGTCAGTGATACAAAATATACTACACCAATACGCTACACCTTGAAAACTGTAGAAGTTGAAATGAAATAGGAACAAAATTATCAAAGTTCTTTCTAGAAGGAAAAACTGAGCTACCTGGCAGCAGCAAAATTAAAGAGAAGTGTTCGTCATAGAACATAGATGAACAATTGGGTAAGACTGGGTTCAGATTGCAGCAAGGAAGTCTTCTACTACATATTATTGGAAACTTTCTAAGGATGAAGATAATAAAGAACTGAAATAAACTGCCTATAAGGAATTTCCATTTTGGAAGTCTTTAAGAAATGATTGCATGCAGATCAGCCAAGTTGTTTTTTGCCTTCAGGTAGGATAAAATAACTACCTTCATTCTTATCTTCTATGATTCCTGGATTATTTTCATTGATCAGGCAATGTATATACATACAGTGAACATCATGCTTTCTTTCTTCCGTCCTAAACTTCATGAGCTGTTTGTTATCTAATTGCTTCAGTCACCGTTTTGCTTTGCTAGCCAGCAATTTACTCCGTCCATGTTTTCATCTGTTTTGACCACTTTCTCTCATTTGCCTTCTGTGTATATATTGAACAGTCCTTCCACATCATGCTTTTTGAAGCTGTGGGAAAGCCAAGATGTCAAGCAGAAGCAGTAAGAAAAGAGTAAGAAAGGTGAAATAACCCAAATGTACTACCATGACTGGGGATTTAGATCTTCATTCTTGATATATCTCAGTGTGTGTGAGCGCGCGCGCATGCGCGCATGTATGTGTTTTCAGAGATTTGTCAATGAAAGTAAAGTTTGCAATGGAAAAATGAAATAGAAGATTGAGTCTTAATTCAGAAGTGGATGATTCTGATTGTATGGTGCTTTTATGAGAAGGGACTAGATTCTGGGTTTGAGAATATGAAAGTCTTTGTTACCAACACCCTTCAGAAGTGATTTAAAAGCTATTTAAGACCTTGATTGTTTTGCCTACTTGTGTTAAATCAATATTATATTTTATTTTGCTAAGTCAGTTCTGAGAACTAAATTTATGGCTTTGAGGTATGGATCTTGACTCTGTCTCAAGTAGTACTCTATACAGAGCACTGAAGAAATGTTGTTCTATCTTATGCATTATTGGAGTGCTAAGCAAAAAGGAGTGTACAGAATTTGCACATCATTTTCTCTGCTATCCTTGTGATGTCAGAACTTAGAACAGAACTTAGAAAAGGATAACTAGGAACTAAATAACCCAAGTTTATAAAATTGGTTAGTGCTAGAGAAGCATAATCACCTGGTCATGTTCAGATAAACCTGTTGCAAGAATGGAAGAGTTGATTTTTTTTTTTTTTTTAAGTTGAAAGCTATTTACATGTATTAAAATTTAATTGTTGAATTATGGTTCATAGTGTATAATAAGAACTAGGAACAACACCAGAACACAGTATATAGAAAGATTTCTTGAATTAATGTTAAACAGAGACAATCTAATTTGTACAGAATTAGTTCCAGCACTCTGTATATTCTCTTCAACAAATACAGCCACATATAATGAAATAACTTCTTGCAAATAATTGTGAAAATATGCTGTATTGAGTTAGATTTCTCTTTTCTTGACAAGTGTAGTTTGCAGTCCTCCAGTTATGCTGTTTTAGAATTTTGTCATTTAAGCCCATTTTCGCTTAACAATGAAAAATGTGTATTTTTGGTCTGTATCACAGACACCTTTGTAGAGTGCACTTGTACCCTGAATATATTTTGCTTCAGTTTTAATTTGCTTGTGACATCAGTAACTGTTTACTACACTTCTCAAGCTTTTCTTCCTTGAATTGAGATATAACTTACACATGCATGCTGCTGACATTACAATATCTGTAACGTATGCTTGCTGTGTACAACCAGCTTAAAATAGAAAACTAAAATGAATTTGGTCCAATTGGTTCTAGTTAGTTTTTGTTTGTTTGTTTTGTTTTGTTTTGTTTTTCTCCTTACATATCTAACAAAAAACCTGACTGAAATTCTTGAGTGGATTTTCTGTGCTGCACACTTTAAGACACCAAGCAAACAGACATAGTAGTGTCCTTCTGACCTCAAAAATGATTTACAACTCTGAAAGTGAATTCTTCTTTTCTTAAAGCATTGCTAGATAACAGATTTTGCGACTTTGTATCATAAGATGCTTTGAGGCAGAAAGTAACGATTCCATTCAGTGCTAGGCAGGTTTACATTCAGGCAGTGATGTGCTTGTGGTATTAGCATAGCACTGTACATCACTTTATCTACTGAATTTTAGCTGTCACTTTATTGCCAAAATGACCAGTTACTGTAAAGGAAGATGCATAGCTCCTTGCAGTTATACTTTGTCTTGATTACCTTGAATAACTTTATATCAATGGTTAATCTGTTGCTTTGAGAGTGAATTAATTAATGAATATTCATTAATAAATATGCTGAACCACATAGACCCCTTCTGGTTTCCATTGGTGACTTCTCTTCACTAGAGAAAATCATCGATTATTCTTAATTTCTGTCTCCTCTTTTCCCCATTTATTTATTCAAGCGAAAAACACTGACCTGGTTTGACACAAATCACTGAAGTAACTAAGATACTTCATAGTGTAGAAGCATTGCTACAGTGGCAGACTTTATTAGAACTACTCACCCTGGCTTCTGATGATCCAGAGAAAGGATTATTATAGATTTGCCTATTATGAACTTTTCATGCTAAGGCCGTACAAGCAGACAAAAGGAAATTCTCCATTAACGTCTTGACTGCAGTGCTACTCAGAGTGACCTCAATAACCTGAAAAACAAAAAACAAAAAAAAAACCACAATATAGTTCAAACCGATAAGTAGATGGCAGTGGTTATTTGCTGAACATTCTTGACTTAGCTGATATCAAAAGATTTATTTTGTTAATGGAGCAGCAACAGTTCTCCCTAAAACGATACAAGTCTGGACAGTTAAGGTACTTGTTCTTCCCCAGTCTGCAAGAATAGTTCATAGGTGTGTCTGTAAGGAAAGTTACTTTGTCAAAGACATACTGTTTTGTCTTTTGGCTACCACTAAAAACAAAATGAAACAAGAAACCTCCAAGACTGAGACAAGCACGGGTATTGTCACATTCATTTACAGTGAGATGAAATGGCCAGATGGCTCAAGAGTATTGTGGGAAATACAGTAACGCAAAGTTAATGCAAGAAAATCAAATGTGGGCTAAGATATGATGAAACTGTTTTTTTCAGTTTAATAGTTCAATATTTTTTTTCTTCTAAAAGCAGTCAGGTGTTGATTTTTTTTGTTTGTTTGTTTCTGAAACTGTTTGGAATATATTAGCTTCATTGTGGAGTAAATTTGTCGGGTTTTTTTGCTTGTCACTGCTTGAGGGTTAGGGGTGGATAAAAATGCTCCAAATCTGTGAGATTAGATGCTTAGTTACAAGTATAGGCAGAATATTAAAAAACAAACAAACAAACAAAAAAACCCACCATCTTGAAGGCCTACTTTTGCAAACATACAGGTAAAACTTTTGCTGTAAATAACTGTGGATATGAGGAATCACCCACAGAGCAGCAGGCAAAACTCCTGATAGTAGAAAGTAGGTAATTGTAACAATCTGTCCAAATATTTCACTATAAATTAACTAAAAAGGAATGTGATGAAGAAAGACTAGGATCACAATTCATCAAACAGTTCAACTTGATTGAGTTTCTGAAGTGATAAGATATGAAGTAAGGGCTCAACTCTACTGCGTCAAGGGAGTGATTGTCCTTTTAAGGTGAAATTTCATAAGGTGGCTGAGGCAATCTAACAGGGAGTAGGGTGGGGGAATGACTGCCACTTTTAGTAGCAATTACTTGTTATCTGGTGACATCTCCTCTTTCCACAACTTTAGCTATAATGCCATAAATCTTCCTGAGAGAAATTGTGTAAGTCAGGAGAGAAAAAAAAAAAAATGGGGGTAGAATAGTAAGGAATATTAACAAGACGAATTTATTTAGCCTAAGTAGACACCACAGCATTTGAAAACCTCACGTACACATTACTTAATTATTTTGAGTGATATTAAAACTGAAATATGTCTTGTTAAGTTTATAGGTATAAATATATGTACAAGTACTTTCGTTGTGCAAAAAAAAAAATGATGACTAGTATCTTAAAAGACTGCTTTATGACATAAGAAGCACAACATATTTTGAGGTTATTTAATATATTTGTCTCCTTATTGAGATAAATAACCATTGGATATATGTTGAGTAGAGAATACAAAATTTTGCTTGACTGTACATATATGCAGAGCTTCCATGTAAATTATATAGCATGTACTGTATGATTGTCTACAGGTAGTGCTTGGAAAAATATTAGTGCAAGTTTTCTCCACACTGTACTTTCTTTTTCCAACAGAGTAACTAATTGTGGAATACTTTTGATTTTCCTATTTATCACCTTGTTGAAATGTCGGTTCAACCCAAAAGCTGTTGTGAATTGTTACTGGTGCCAAATGGCTAATTTTTGTTTTGCAGAGAGAGGGTTTGACTGAACAGGTTGCATTTTGGTGCCTTTTTTTTTTTTTTTTTTAAGTGCTGTAATTTTGCATTCAAATTGCTATTTGGCTATGAAATCCATTTAATTCCTCACATTCTTCACATGAAAATAGTCATCTTATTTGAGGAAGAAACAATCAGCCTCGCTTGACTGCTATCCAGCTGCCATTAAAGTGGTCAGCTTTGCCAAAATCCTCTTTTATTTCACTCAAAAGAGGTTTGGTGTACACCACTGATTTATAATGTACACCACATAATTGTTATACAGACGACAAAAACTTAAGTCTTCTAGCCATCAGCCAAGTGCTGTATCCCTACATTAATTTGCTTCTAGGTAAATTTAATAGAACTAGTCCTGTCAGTATGACTGGTGCAGCAGCTACAGAATTCTGCTTTTTTAAAGAAAGAGACATAGCCTGACATAATAATGCAATTGTTGATAATGGGAACAACAGAAGCATAGCTTAAATATATTAACTGTGAACAGCAGTTTTTAGCATTATAAAATACATATCCAGGTGTGGCTTTAAAATTTCAGTGGTGTTCCAGGAAGACTTTTTTCTTCCTCTCCTTTTTTAGGAAGCTTATCTTGTTTAGTGACATGTATCTTGTGGATAAGAAAATACTCTAAACAATATATGATCTCAAAGAACATGGAAGAGATAACTGTGGTTGTATAGCAATATTTGAATCAAAGTGCATTATAAGTATTTTTTCGTATGCATATAAACACGTAAAGCAAAAGCCATAATATTAATACTAGAATCAGTCCCCAGAGTTTGGCACCAGAGGCATTTTCTTCTTGAGACCATGTCTAATGTTTTAATTAGACTTGGGATATTCTTCAGAAACTCTTCAGACACTTAAATAAAATTTTAAATTAATTCTTTTAAGCCAGTATCATTTCAATTATGTTTTAATTTTCCCTGGATACATACTCTTGAATTCTTTGCAAATGTTTCTGTCCATAAAGAAAAGCTGAATGATACTAGTGAACAGGTGGTGATACCATGTTTTCTCCTAGCAGGCAGGAGCATTTGTAGTAAATGCACTATATTCATATGGCCATTAAAGAAACAAACCCAAGACTGGGTTTGTTTATCTGGCTTGACACAGTTGAAGAACGCAGCTGAAACTGTTCACAAAGTGCTGTCTGCAACCAATCTGCAAATTGGTTGGAAGACTTTCCTCTATAAAAAGCTTGCTCCATGAAAACAACTTCAGAATTTGTAGTTATGATTCCAAGAATGTAATTTCATATCTGTTTCTAAATACGCATTATGTTTTGGTTCAGTTTTTAGTTTTCTGTGGGTTTTTTGTTGTTTTTGTTTTTTTGGATTTTTTTGGTGTGCTTTATGTTGTGCATTTACTTTACAGTGTAATAATATTAGGAGGAAAAATAATTTTAAAACTCTAATTTGCCTGTGTGAAGTGTATGCCATATAAACAATTCATTTTGACCCAACATCTGCTTAGTGTTTTCACCTTTTGAAAACAGGTTATTAGAGTAGCTGCAGCACACATATGTCATTTATGGAGTAACAGCGGAAAGTACCAGATGGTATTCTGCCGTAACAGTGTGGTTACTTCAAAGCCAGTGGTGTTGCTGCTACTGTGCAGTAACCTGGCCGTGTAGCTAATGACGACACAGATCCCTGCTGTGCTTATTTTTTCTGAAGTTCCTATAAATGGTGCAAAATCTCATTAGAATCATAATGTTTTAAGCAGACCTGAAACTTTCATATGTTTTTCTATTTTTGATAGCCTCTTTGTGGAAAGATTTTTAACACTACACATTTTCTACTGTGTATACTTTCTAGTGTAGTTACAATATGCACTTCCCAAAGTCACTAGATAAGACAGCAGACTATTTAGTAGCCATACACTATCTTTACCTTATCTCATCACAATATATACACATAGAGTCTTCTGATGTGATGTAATTGAGAAAATTCTGTAGTTGTCTAAGAAAGCAAAAATTATTGACAAAACAGGGGTAGTGAGACAGATAGTAGATGTGAAAGGACATATAAAAATATTTCAAAGGCTGGAAAATCAACCATACAAGGAGAGACCAAAGGAGCTCAGTTTCTCAAAGATATATTTAAAAGGTGACTTGATTGTATCTACTAACAGCTCACACTTGCAGTCTCTGTTTCATGTCCTTATGATCTGTAAGCTATATACTATTCTCTGTGCTCAACCATTAAGGTATATGCAATATTATTTTGAGTACTTTGGAAAATTTCTATTTGCAGTAATATATTAAACTATTTTAGCACTGGAAATGTCAAGTGTTTTCAGCCAATATGGTGGAAATCTTATTCCAACACCTACTATGGTTGTACTCAGATTTGGGAAATGACACCCAATAATCTCTTTTCTAGAATGAAGATGTTTTACAGCTTATAAAAAGATCTCTGACTGTGGCTCTAGTAACAGAAGTGTTTTAGAAAGAGGCTTAAATATTCAAGGGACTCCAAAAAGAGTGAAGTGTCCAATGTGTCCAATGTACATCTCTTCAGAAGCCATATATACAACTCCTAAATTCTATTGAAAATTTCAAATATATTTCTTTATATCATTTTATGGAAATTGTTTCAAATGCTAGTTAGAAGTAGAAGAAAAAGAACCTGTCACTGTCGTGAAACCAGTGTGTCTTTGTGTTGGTAGCTTGAATGAAGATGCTAGCATTTAAAGTGAACTACATCTCCAGGAGGCAATCTCTCTTTCGCTTGCACTTAATTTTTCCTTGAAAGTAATTTGAAATAGGTAAATAAACAATCACAAAATTTAAGCTAATTACTGTACTTAATTTTAACATTTCCTGGTAATTATATTTAATAGCACACAAAGGGTTTCCGTTTGTTTCATTATACTTAATTTGGTAAACATTGGAGAGATTTCTGAATGGAGCACTGAGTCCTAAACATTTGAGAAAAACAAATGTAATGTGCATAATTTGTCATTCTGACTCATTACACGTTATATTTTCTGGCTCATTAAGATTATATAAGCAGCAGATCACAGCATTTTAACCATAAAATAATTACATAAGAGGTTGGTTGAATACTTGAGGTTGACCTATGAACATGTTTTTCTTGATGCTACATTTCTTATCCAAAGCCTATTTAAGTCAAAAGAAAGTCTCACACTGAGAGGCTACTTTGGATTGGAGCTAAAGTAAACCTGTATCATTCTTCACCAAGTGTTAACTTTGAGATGAGGGAGGAATTAGTCAGTGTTGCTCATTTTCAAGACTGAAGTATAGTTCTACTCAGTCTTGAGAACCTGAACATGCAGTTTTTCAATGAATAGGATTCTGACCTGCTGGATTTTAATGATCTGAAGGTTAGCCATCAGCGTTTAATAAGTCATTAGACTCTTTCTTGCTGTAGAAAAATATGCACCTCCTCCCTGAGACAGGAATGTAAAATAGATGGTCTGATTTGAAGGTATGTAGTTGCTTAATGACTGCAGTTAGGTAAGACTGAATCCCATTTTTAATTCAAAGTCATAGTGTCACCCCCAAATGGATCTAGAACTATTTCTGTAAGTATGTGTTAAAGTGAACAGCTTATTATGGATCTACCAGTGAAGAATTCCCCAGTACAAGAGAGACCTAGACATACTGGGAAGAGTCCAACAGAGGGCTACCAAGATGATCAAGGGACAGAAGCAGCTCTCCTATGAGGAGAAACTGAGAGAGCTGGGACTGTTCAGCCTGGAGAAGAGGAGGCTCAGAGGGGATGTATGTCTACAAATACCTGAAGGGAGGGCACAAAGAGGACAGAGCCTGGCTCCTTTCAGTGGTGCCCAGTGACTGGACGAGAGGCAATGGGCACAAAGTGGAACACAGGAGGTTCCCCCTGAATATCAGGAAGCACTTCTGTACTGTGTACTGGTAACGGAGCACTGGCACAGGCTGCCCAGAGAGGTGGTGGAGCCTCCCTCCTCGGAGATTTTCAAAAGTCACCTGGACATGGTCTTGGCACCTTGCTTTAGGTGGCCCTGATTGAGCCTGGAGGTTGGACCAGATGACCTCCAGAAGTCTCTACCAGCCTTAACCATTCTGTGAATTTTTGGGATAAATGGATAATAATTATTAGCCATCACAGAGATTTGAATTCAGGTCTCTCCTTTCCATATTGAGACAAATACCAGACTGTAGAGAGATTTTTGTCTTTTCTTTATTTCATCTGTAATTATTCTGTACCTCAAGAAACAATTTTAGTAACGAGAGAACCTCACTCCAGAATAGACTATAGCCTGGTGTTCAAGGCCCTTTAAGTGAGATAGATTTGTATTTCCTCAATCAAAAAAAAAAAAAAAAAAGAATTGAACCTTACTATCTTCTTTATAAAAGGAACAGTCTATCTGAATGATGCAAAGCAAAAAGAAAGCGTGGCTTCCTGGTCATGTACTCACAGCTTTAACTACCTCAGCAAAAAGTGGGATCTGTGCAGGGACTTTTAAGATCTAAGTTATAGTTTTGGGAACTACACTGCAACTTAAGCGCTCACTCTCTTTGTGGACCTTGCTTCTTCAGGCTTGGTCACCTT
The DNA here is from genome assembly GCA_013399475.1 of Chauna torquata. Lineage (NCBI taxonomy): Eukaryota > Metazoa > Chordata > Aves > Anseriformes > Anhimidae > Chauna > Chauna torquata. The sequence goes on along the minus strand of VXAL01015892.1, from coordinate 57,666 downwards.
CTGTTTCTGCTTCAAGATCTTTTTCCAAAGATGTTCCTTAAGCAATGGAAGTTCTCAAGGAAATTTTTTTGAACATTTAATTTAAATTCCGCAGAGATTCATTACTGTTAATGGCAGTTCAGAGAGCTGACACAGTCTCAATGTGTCTCACAACTGATGGGCAATTGCCAGTTTATATTTTGTCGAAGTCTTATTTCCTTTCCTGAAAATGCATTTAGGGTTTAAAAGAACAACAAAAAACAACAACAAGAAAAGAATCTATCTCCATGCCTGTTGTTCAAACATGCTATTAACAACGTCTATTTGTTTCTCAATACAAGCTCTTTGTATTGTATTGGGCATATATGTATTTCTATTCTACTGTTTATGAATGAATGTAGATAAATAGTGGTAAAACAAACTGGGATCTTTTGTGAGAAGACTGTGAATTACAATGATACCACAAGCTAACTGTTCATCTTAACTTTCCATCATGGTGTTGCAGTCTAGAGTTATCCTCTGGAAGAATTATCATAAGGGAGTTTGGAACATGTAGTTAATAGAAGACAGTGATTGACTGTGTGCTTTTTGATGTTACTATAAATCCTCTATCCATTGAGTGTGAGGCTTAGAATTGGAATTCTCTTTTTCAGATATGTTTAAAGACTAACTTTTATAATAGATTTCTTATTTAGGAATTTTGTTCCCTGTTCTTAAGGTGTCATAAATGACTATTATTTTTTAAAAAGGCACTTTTATCATCTGTAGCCTTACGGAGTGATATTTGTTATGCCTATGTTTGTGTGACTGGATGTATTCATGTACAAATTTAATTTCCACTTGTATCAAGGTCTAGCAAATAGAAAAATCTTTGTTACTTTTGAAAACATATAGAGTATGTATACATATATGTAGTTGTGTGTGTATCATTTCTTTCTCTGAAGCCCATCATGGACAGCTTGAATACGTGTAACAAATTATTTCTAGAAAGGACTGCAGCTATGACTTTGGACTAATTCCCATTTCTCTGCTAAATGCAAAGAATAATTGGGCAATTGGATAAAGTATTATTGACCACTGAGGCCAAATTTTTTCCTCTCCGGGGTAAACAAATCATTAGGCAGATTTGAAAAACATCTTTTACAATTGTAAAACCTGAATAGTGGTCTCCCATATACATAAATTAATGGCCTTTCTAAACCGAGCATACATCAGCAAGTTGTGTCAAAAGTCGTAGGTGTGCTGTGTTGACATCTGTCATTTATAAAGGATATAAGATGATGGAGAGTTAATAGCTAACTTTGTGTTATGGCACTTTTCAGTATGAAATTACTGGTTCACATTAATTGAAAGCAACATTAATTTAGCAACTCCAGCTTTATAGTATTGTTATTTTTTCCATGAGTTGCAAGGTTTTTTCCAATATCTCAGCTTTCCACTTTCTCAGTTTGCCTTGTGATCTGATACTCACCTGCAGGACTTCCATTTGTCTTTGTCTCTTTCTGCATTAAATTCTACTGAACACTTAATTTTTTTATATGCGGTGACCAAGGGTATTCACAAGCTGTTACTGTGCTCAGCTGGTGTATGGCTACTTGTTAAGTTGCAGCAACTTCATAGTGTACCTGAATTATCAGTTTATTTTTTAACAATTATGTTCTAATCAATCCTTTATTCTAGGTTTCCAAAAGTGGGTGTTTATTTTGGGGATGGGGAACAGGGGAGCGGTATTGCTACATTTTTGTCATGTGTCTAGCGGAAATGAACTTTTCTCTAGTGCAAGGGAAGTATTTCCTGGGTACTGACAGAATACAACTGAAAGCAGTATTTTTTTCTGAATCACATATATTTACTTCTTACTTACATGATACATACTACAGAAATGAGTGTATCGAACCCATAATGTAAAGACAGAGATTATGCAGGAAGGAGGATGTGCGCTAGCAATTTATAGGGGCAAAAAGTAAAAGTAAGCTAATAAATACTGAAGCCTGCCGGTACAATTTAAAGCAGGAAATAAAGTTAGTATGACTGTTCTTTTGCAATCATTTTAGCTAAACGTAACATTTTATTCCATTCGATCCCTAAACATGGCTTCTGGCACATCTGAGGTTTTTTGATGTCAACAGATATTTTTAGTGAACTAGGGTATATAACTTCATATATCACCAGTGTCTTAAAAGCCAATGAAAGATGGGCAAAGTGATACAAGATGCATAGTAGATTTTTTTGCAGAAGAGCTGATTTCCTGATATAGAACAGTAATTTTAGGTAATAACAGAAAACTTGTGAGGAGGAATTTTCTTTGAAGCTATTATCTAAATCATAGTAACATTTCCAGTGTTTTCCAAACATAACTTTATGGTGATACATAAGAAGGAAGAAGACACTTTAGAATATCACTCCAAGACAAACTGATATGCAAATAGTTAATCTCTAAAAAAAAATAGTTAATCTCCTCTGGACATTGTGAATGAATAAGTTTAAAAAAAAAAAATCACAAAAAAGATCACAAAAGATTGATCTCTAAAAAGACTTGACAAGCTGAGCATGCAGGAACCATATATTATTTGTAACTGCAAAAAATCACATCATTTATAACCTTTAAATCTTGAATACATGATCAACTCAGATAATAATCCTGTGAGAACAAGTCTTTTTATTGTTTCTTTCTGACATGCAGCTGTGAGACTGGCCCAAAAATGCAATTGAACAGACATGAAAATACTCTGCTGAGAACTAATGAACGAGACATATAGTGTAGATGGCACATTTAATGTTAAAATGAAAACTGTTTTTCCTTCTATGACGGAAGAAAATGGAAGATGTGAATGGAAGTGTCATGCTTCCATAGTGTTAACATAATTTCCATAATTGTCTAGAATAATTATCCTTTTGAATATCTGTATTTCTCAGACCTTTTTAAAGTGCAGAGAAGTGAAAACAGGGGTTTAAAGGATTTTGTGATGTTCAGAACACTTAGCCTAAAGTTTATATTATATGAAGTTAGTATAATGTTGTGTTGTTCTACAACTGATACTGTTACACAATATGATGTTGAATTCTCAGTTAAAATTTTTTTTCAAATTTTGCTGAAAGAGGACTTGGTAGTTACTTATCTTGAGTTCCTCAAAATGATAAGAGCAGTCAGTGTTACCACGATCAGTCAATATCTATGCAATTGAATGCAATGTAAGCTCAGGGTTTTAATTAAGTCATTGCCATAACTAATGGGATAATGCAATTCATTCAAAAGGCAAAACTGTTATGTTCTTAATTAAAGTTCCCCTTTAACGGCTATGTATATTTATACATTCCAAATGTGATAAAAGCCAATATTTAGATTTTAAAATGCTGCACAAATGAATACGAATCATATGCCAATAAATTGGGACTGCATGTCTTGAGGGTGTCCACAATGGTCAACAGTCAAGTTTTGTGACTGAATATTTGATCTCTTTGATTTAGTCTGCAGTCACTGTAAGTTACTAGTTTGTGTCAAACAGCCACTTCAGTTTATTCAACGGCTGACATGTATGTCTGGCGTTACAGACTACTGCAGATTGGATGAATCTGGAATTTTCAATCTAGCATGGGTTAGAGCAGTTCCTTTTATGACTTCAATATCTTCCTAGCATTCATCTTTCCAGACAAATTTTCTCTTAGTTAGCTCATATAACAATGCTGCCTGCTCTTTCTAACTCACAGAGGCCTACTGATCCTTCTTCTCCTTGAGGTCTGTAGAAATTTTCCACTCAGTGCGGGGGTGAAACTTAATCCACGCTTTCTGATTATATGCCCCATGAAAGTAATGTAGTGATTTGTCACATAAACCCTGACTCCTTAGAAAGCATTATAGTCCTTTATGCTCCTACCAGATGTTCCTCAAGTATTTTCTGGAAATTAATGAAGTAATGTAAATATAAAAAGATATCTTCGGTCCTAACCACTGTGTTAAATCATTTGCTGTTCTCTCAGTATATGAATATGAAAGATCCTTGCGATGACACTAAATTCTTTTTTCTTGATCTTCAGATGTGGGGCCAGCAGTTCTAGCTGCTGAGCCAAAAAAAATAGTAAAATATTTAGATCCGAAGTGTCTTCTCTAATTGGGCACAGCTTGTACTGTCCAAGAGAGTATGAACTGTCCAACAATTGCTACTTATCTTAAAGTTCTGTTGCTCAGATTTACTTCAGATGCTAGTTCATTTGTCATTGAATTCAAACATGTGGGTTGTAATGATATCCCAAGGAATTTTCCATGCAAACTTTGCTAACACTTTTTGGTAGCAGTTTGCATTGCGTCACAAGTAAATAGTTACTGAAGTCGTGGCTTTTTGCTAGATGATGGGTTCCAATGTAATAACTTCTGCCTTTACACTACCTACAAGTATAGTACTGCTTGGGACCCATTCAGGAATCAGTCCTCTCTTGCCTGTAAGATAAGACAAGCATGGTCATGCAATGGAGGCTGCCAGCCCCTGTGAGAGGTAGCAGGAAGCTGGCAGAATGATTTATTCACTTTGCATCCTGCCTGTGTCTAAAGTGCTTTTGGGAAAGTGTTGACAAGTGGGACATTGTGAGCTATGTGAGGTGTTTTGGTGATTCATGCCAGTTTTCAGTTAGGTAGTTGCACAGCCCTTCTTTTGTGCAATCCTAGTTTCTGTCTGCCCATTTGTAATTCAGCTATAACCCGGTCTATGAGATTTTTCTACTTCAGTCTGAGAGCAGGTTAGGAAGTTCCCATGTTAGATGATTTTAAATGATTATTCATTTCAAATTCCTTCATCATTCACATTTGCATAAGCTTTATTCTCATTACTATCTATATTATGCTACTTTTTCTCTCATATGATGTTGCAAATATTCCTTTCTCTTCGTAATATGAGAAAGGTCACAAGTATACAGAGGTAAGATATCTCTCTATGACAGTAGCAAATGTAGATGTGAAATAAAGTGTTTGCCTACTTTAATATCCACAAGGGGAATAAAGTCTGAACTAGGAAAACTTGTTGTGACTTGTAGCCAAAATCAAATTGTTCATGTACGTTTTTAACCAAATTCAGCCTTTTAGCAATGAAAACCTCTGTGACTGTGATTGTACATGCTATTACCGGCTGTATGTGTTTTCACTTCAGCACTTATGAACACATTTCCATTTATTCTCCGGAATAAATGTATGCTGCTTTTTGAATTGAAAATTTTTCAGGTTCAAAGTTTGAATCTTCTTGTATGGATAGCAGGAAATAGCATATCTTTTAGTATGATTTGTGTACTCTTTACATATTTGTCTGGGATTTTGTATTCTCAGTGTATTCTGAAAATGTAAATTATTTCCAGAGCTCCTCTTCTGGGAGGTGTGTAGTATAATTATGTGGACGAGGCACATTGAAACAGTCATTTTCTCACGTGAACATATATTGCGAAGTCTCTAAATGACTTAGCAGGTGGTAGCTTTCAAAGTCAGGGAGACAGTGGCCTCAAGTCCATGCTGCCATCTGCTTGTGTTGTTACTCCACACACTGGTCCCTGTGGTACCGATCAGCCAAATCCATATATACATTGTGGATAAAATTCTTTCTCATGCAGGATGCCATATAAGATTTATCTGGTATCTCAGGTGCCATGTATTCTCACAATGAGAAAAGTAAAGATAGGTGACCTTATGCACAGATGTGGTTGATCATGGCTGCATATTATACTTTTTATCAATTTAAGTAAAAATGTTACTGTTCCTTGATCTTTTAAAATGTCAATGATATATCATAGTGTATTAAATTTTTTTTTCTCTAAAAGAAAAAAAAGGCCGCTCATGGGTACATTGCTCCTGTAAAAGAACAAATAACTGTCTAATGATTGGCAGCCAATTCTTAGAAGAATTCCAAGATGAGCCAGCTTTCTCTCCCTTTCCATACCTTATTACATCTAATGGAATGAAACTTGAATAAAAAGAGGTATTCAGCATTCTCTAGTGGTAGACTTGTGGTAGAAGTTTAAGCTATTCATTTGGTGGCACTTTCAATCAACAAAGACAGCATTAAGATATGTCTATAAAGTCAAATACAAAGTGGCTTCACATATTTTTCAAGATACCAGGATGCAAGCCAGTTTTCATTTGGCAGCCATGTAGGACTGTAAGTAATTCATCATTTGCATTGTGACTATTTAGGCATGCCCACAAAGAAATGGGTTTGTTTACTGGGAACTAGACTGTACAAAGAGCAATAACTAACCCCAGCTAGGGTAAAAGGAATTTCATATGACGCTGAGAATCATATGTGGCAAAGAGTTAGTGCTCTAGAGAAATGAATCTCTTCAGTTAAGTGGCAGTTCATCATTGCGAAACCTTTCCTGTGTTTTAGACAGCTGCATACTTTACCACTATTCTAGGAATTTGGTATATCATTAATCAGATTTAGATTTTTTCTTGGAGCCTTGACTGTCTTAAAGTCATTAAAATACCTGGCAAGATAGGAGCACATCATCCATTACGGTCCTAATATAAATGATTTTGATAAGGTTGGAAGGAAGATGAGCCAAATAAAATGTTTTCTTCTGCAGAAGTGCAATTTTGAGGTAACTCTGAAAAAAACACCTTGAGTTTCCATGTGAAAAGAAATAGCCTTTGTCAGCTTTCAAAAACAGTCATGCACTTTTGTTAAATGTTGGTGACAAGCTCCTAGCTAAGTCAACAAATTCATTTTGTAAAAGAAGAAATTGTTCAGATTCCTTTGTGCACAGCACTGTTTATCTAAAATCAGGATAATACTAACCTGGGGCAAAATTTCTACAGGAAAGTGGTCTCACAGTTAAACTTTCATCCTTGAGAGTGGCGAAAGATATTTGTGTTAGTTCTAGCTAATTTCAATCAATTATTCATGTTCTCCAATGTTTGGACTACAGGCATGTTCTACCAAAGATGCTCAGATTCAATACAAACAATAAATAATTTGTTCTCTCATTTGTTGTTTGTTTAAACATATATTTTTTTTTGAAATCTTCATCTCAGCTCAACTGTCTGTGAAATGTTACACCTCTGGACTTTTCATTTCAGGTAAAACCTAACAGATCAATACACCTATTTTTTGCAATTTTATTTCAGAGTACAGCTATAAAAACCCTTAAAGATGGGAACTAGAAGGGAGGGTGACAAAAAAAAAAAAAAGGCAATGAGGAGATAGGAGATGATCTTCAAAACTTTTTCAGAAAACAAAATGATCTCCCTGCAAAATTGTTTAGCCGTTTTCTAAGACAAATTATAAATATATGGGCAAAAACAAGGTCACTGATATTTACATGACTATCTGAGGAGAATGTTCAGCCATTCATCAGTGTTTTCTGCAATAACACTGGTTTTAACAGACTTTAACTTTTAACATGATCTCCTACTTAGTATTTAGGGATCTCTTTTCTTGATGGGGTTTTCAGAGATCAAGTTAATGTGAAGGAAAATGCTTCCTTCAAAAATGCTTTTTGTATTGTCATAGCCACTTTTGTTTTGTGCCCTTTCCTTTGCTTTCAGATCCTGTCTTTGTTTCTCATTTTCTCTGTCTTGATGTAGTGATAGGTGGAAAAATTATATTAAAAATATTCTCCCTAAAAATGTAACAGTAGAGTAATACTTTATTTAGAAAAGTAAATTCCAGCGTGTAAGGCATAAAAATTTCCCATTGGAGACCAGTTCGGTCACCTTGATGAAAGAAATATAAATCATAATGGAACCTGAGAATAAGGACCTTATTCTCTGTTTCTCTAGAGCCCCTATCCCGGGAACAGGAAATAGTCAAACCTTTAATATTTAAAGCAATAATATAGTTTTTCTCTATATACTGTACTAATGAAATACCTGAAAGCTCAAGTCTGTGTTAATGGCTAATTCAAAAAAAATCTCACAGTAAAAGCCATATGCTAGGTCTCTTCCACCATTGCAATGGAAGTACTGGTACAAAGTAAAATATGTAAAGGGAATAAGAATAGGGAAATGAAATTTTGCTCCATGAGGATGCCATTTTATTTTATGTGCCTCACATATCCAATCTCAAAGGCAGTTAAAAAGTGAAAGAATTTGGCTCATTTTCTGGCAGCAGTGATATAAAGCTTACAAAAACAGATGTGATGCCATTTGTCAAAAACTTGGAGACACTGATATTTTGGATAGAAGTACATGCAAGCGAAATAGATTTAGCTACCTGAAAAAAAAAAAAAGTCATTTTATTCATGAGGAATGTCAGCATTTCCTGTTAATATAAATAGGACTCAAAGGCATTCTTTCCATAATTCCTTGTTAGAATATGTATCTCCTGCATGCTGTCAGCATCCTTGAGTATGTTACCTTAAACTGCTCTGACTAATGTGCTTCATGCTAACTCATGTACTCATTTGTTAACATATTTGAATATGATTTTGTTCTTTCCTTGCTGGAAGCTCCAACCGGCTCCAGATGGGTGGTAGTGTCTAAGTGTATCCACCTGTCTGTCCTGAAGTGAAGGAAGTGAATGATTCATTTGACATCAGTAGGAATTATACATATCCTGAAAAGGAAATCAAAATCTAAGGGACTCAAATCTTCATTTCTGGAATCAGTTGAAGAGTTGGATGGGAATAATAATATGAAAGAGGTATTTTGACCAATTGACTAATGGAGACAAGATTTAAAGTGTCTTTTATGAAACAGTGATTAGTATAGTTTCAGTTTCACGGTGACAGACTCGTTCCCTTCTTCTGTGTGGATTTGAAACAAATCAAAATAAAATCTGTAGTCAAGCTTTTAATAGAAATTAATATAAAAAGCATGCAGGAATAAAATAAGGCGTAAGTGACATGACATCCCTGCCCAGGAATATGCAATAAGGAAATTAGTTAATAATCAGATGTCTGTTTAAAATTAATAACTGCCATCAAAATCAGGACAGACTTAGGACAGAATATGTAATTTCTCTTTGATGTCATGTATAGCAAATTTTTTATTTTTCTGCACTTATTTTAATTTTTTGAACAGTAGACATTAACATGAGTTTGTCCAGAATTTTACTCACCACTGCCTTACCATGTTTAACAATCTACAGCTTGTTAGATAAGCCATATGTGTGTATGTGTAACTAATGTAAAGTAAAACACATTAGCTTAATCCACTCGGAAGGTGGATTATTACTAATCCGTTTTTAGTTTGCAGTTTAACAGGCTAGTCACATCTACACTCAGTGTTGGTGACTCAGCTGGTTAAGTACAGTTAAGCATCATCGTTATTTGCTATTTTTTGCCCAAACCTTAAATGTTATAAAAGTAAGAAGTTTGGAAACTTGGTCATGATACACTGGTTTTCCCTTTTTTCATATTCTCCTTTGTATTTAAAGATTAAGTAACAACTTTGTTTGAATTTGTCGCCAAACTTACAAACATACAAAACATACTTTTCAGTGATTTGATAACTGTCTTTCTGACAGTTCACGTCATAATACGTAGTTCTTTGTTCTGATAGTAAATTAGTGCTGTTAACTACTAGTGCATCATGATTCAATGCAATATTCATAGCAACTTTTAAGACTAAGCAATCAATTGGCTAGATCACCAGGTCATGGAAGGACTTCACTTGGTGGAGTTAGGCATTAAGTCATGTGATATCTGAGGAAGAAAGAGAGGCTAAGTTTTTCATCTCTGTAGCCCTTATAAGTCTAATACTGGCTCTCATAGCAAAATTTATCATAAATTATTCTTATGGCAAGTATTAAAAACTGTTGGGAGAAGAATGGACATCGCTGTCAAGCCAGCCAACAAGGCACGTGTACTCATCTTGAGAATCTGTATTTTCCTGAAGGACATTTCACCTTGGTGGCATTTTTACATTCAGAATAATAAGTTTTAACTCTTTGAATATTATTGAACAGTACAAAACTTACTACTTACTGAAATGAGCTGAGCTTGCACTTTTCAAACCCATCCAGTTTGCTATCACTATTTTATAAATAGGGTGTCTGGGACACAAAGCCTTGACAGATCACTGAGTAAATCAGAGGCTTAGCTGGGATTTAAATGCTGAATTCTGATTTATTTCTTTTTTTTATTATTATTTCAGTGTTCCCCACTTCAAGTAAAATATAATAAATATTAACTATATTCTCAATTTATCCGAAGAAACTTTGGGTCATTGGAAGAATCTGCTCAGAAATTTGGCTTTGGAAATTTTAGACTAAGAATTTTAGATAAGGATGCATTTATTCATCATAAAGATACATATTCAATCTGGTGATTGAATGCTGTGAAAACTAGAAATATGCCATTGTACAAAATTCAGCAGTAGTTTAAAAAATGTGAAAACCTGCTGAATTTGGGGCATTGTGCCTACCTAGAGTAGGACAAAATTTGGAGCTACTTTTTTCCCTGTGCTGAGTAAGGCATATAGTAATTCACTTTTACCTGAGAGTAGGTCCAAACTTTTCAGCACTGTAGGCCTAAAGTTAGGCAGCCTGTTTACCAGATCTCACTTCAGATGTGTTCAGCCAGTGGATGTTCTATATCTTTTATATTTAGAGATTTCATATATACTCAGAGATTTTATGTAGGGATTCTAAGAGCTTTATTTAACAGAGTCAAATATTTTTTCAGCTTGGAATCTGAGTTCATTACAATGTCATTATCATAGTAACGTTATACAGGCCTAAATATAGGTGATTTCTTCAAAATGAAGCTCTGGAAAGCAGCGTGCTCTACATGCAGAAACCGCCTTACAGTGCTGTACAACGTTGTCCGTACTGGTGTCCATACAAAGTGTCTCCAACAGCCTCTGTAGAAGAAGTCATAGGCAATACATGGGTGCAAGTACGTATTCCCCCACCCCCTGCCTTGGAGGCTGCTTCCTTCCAGCTCTCAGAACCACACACCTCCGTACGCAGCTCCAGGCAGGTGAGATTGATGCAGGAGCATGGAGGTCTCATACCTAATGGCTAATCTGATTTACAGAAATGCGCTTGGCAGGTGGAACTGCAAGGGAGGTGGATCATTGTATTGTATGCAAATTAGAAAATAAAGTAGGGATTTATTGGCCTGAGGGAGTTTTAGAATGGGGAAGAGAAGGATTGTAAATTTTTGTTTGTTTGTTTGTTTTTAAGTACATTGTATCATCTTTAATTCCTGTTCTTCTCAAAGTGAAGATCTTCCCAGACTTCCAGCTGACTTATAACTGGTTTGGTAAAGTAGGTAAAATATGTTGCTTTTTACGTTTTGTTTGAAGATTGTCTTAGTGCCCACAAAAGTTGCGTAAGGGACAAGAGTGACTAATGAACACTTCAGAGGTATAGGTTCCAAAGTAAACAGACAGCATGGTCATAAAAGAAACAATTCCAGCGTTGCTTAGTGAGTCTAATGCTACACCTTGAAATGCATATTTATGGATAATATGTAAATAAAACAGCCATAATGGGCTTTTATTGAGTACAGGGCACTGAACATATGGAGAATTACAAAAGATAAATAGTCGTTATGTTACATAATGTCTATTTAAAAAAAAAAAATCTGGTGAAACTACACTACTATTGAATGGAAACATCAAGAGAAATACTATTTCCATAGTGATTTACTGGAAAATTCCTTGAAGAAAAACAATTCCTTTGCATAGTACTTTTGATGCTAATGCCATAACAATTTTCTTAGCTATGGAGTTTCCAGTGAGGTAACTCTCAAAAACGTTTCCTTTCAGTTACATTGCAGACAACCCAAATATGGCTAAAGGAGATTATTTGAATTTTATTAATAGCTCTGGACAACACTGACAGAAGAGCAATGATAAATCTCAGGACTAAGCAATCATTATTACAGTGAAGGATGTCACAAGGCAGAAAACAGTGTCAGGCAGGATGCTGAAGATAAATACTTCACAGGATGATTATTGTTCTTTAAGGATATGGTGCGTGGAGGAAGTATCCTGATTTTTGTGGTATGGTAGGTATTATACAGAACAGTAATGTTACTTTAAGAGTAATGAAGACATTTGCCATCCCCCAAATTAAGGGGAAAATGTATCGTGCTATAACTAATGAGCTGTCTGTGTTATTTTTAACTCAGTTTATTAAGAAAAGATTGGAGAAAACCACAGCAATAAATCTTTAGGATACATGCATCCCAGATTGATTTGCATTCAAGGTCATGACAAAGTTCAGCAAAAATGCAGATCTCAGCAGAACAGCTCTCCACATACCATTGATTACTGTGCTGCTTTCCTTTTTAGGTAGCACTAAAATATAATGATGATTTTTATATCATGATGGATATGATGTTAGGAACAATATGCGCTTCTGCATGTTTGTCTTCCAATATTCTTCAGATGCCCACCTGTAGCTTTCTAATTTAAGTGGAAAACATGCAATACTGTACTTTACAACAAATCTGTAAAAATCAATATAACCACTAAGTCACAAACAGTATTACTTCTGAGGATTCATTCACACCTCTTGATTTTATACATCCAACTAAAATGCCTCATACAGAACCATTTCTTCCTGTGTTGTGAATGAAAAAATTGATTTATTTGTAGTTTAGGATCTGTCTCCGACTCTGGTGCACATCTTCACTACATTCAAACTCTGTGTCAGTGATCCAATTTCTGTGACAAAAAGTGCGTAAAATGGGTTCCCACTTGTGCAGGATCTTAAGTTTCTCCATTAATTTTATGTGAAGAAAAGCATCCCACCTTATTCTTTTAATTTAGGCTTTGAAGTTCACCAGTTAGACATTTAGATACCCTCTGAGCAGTAGTTATCCATAGCACAAATCTGGATAGTTTAATTTACATGTGATTTTAGATGGCTTAATTTTATATCTTTTTTATAGTTCTATCAGAGGATAAATGGCAGTAATTTATATATATTGAAAAGTAAAATCTGAGCTATACCAAGTCATTGGTGAAATCTAGAGTAAATTTCAAGGTTTACTGAAGCAGAATTGTCTTATTTTTAGCACTAAAACACTAATTTAAAACAAAATCTATTTAATTGTTTTCCATTTAGTCTTTCTATCACAGCTGTCCTGCCTGTGGCTGATAATAGGTCTGTTTTTTCTCTCTGGAGTGCATCATTGTGGCTCCCTTAGTTCACCAGTGCTGCTCCTGTTGTATGATAACTGCACTGTGTCTACTTTATTTTTATGTCTGGCTGAACACGCATTTTGCATCTTTATATCTGCAAGATTGTCATCCTTGGATAACAAGGTTGGAGAGGATGACAGAATTATTCCTCGTAGGTCAGAGAATCATTTCCTACATGGGAAAAGAACCAGTACTGCAGAGAGACCAGTATATATACCAGTATATAAAAAATATTTATTCTTTGTGAAGGAATCTCAGGAGATATCCTTATTAATGCTACCACTACTAAAAACTTCAGGAAAAGAACCAAATCATTAAAATGTCCATTGGCAATGAAATCGCTTATAATCTAGTTTCCCCATTAGCTAAGAGTCTGACTAAAGGACACAGGCCAGTGTATAAGGCTGTTTCAAATATACTGCTACAAAAAATGTAATATAACAGAAGAAATCAAATCAAAAAGCAAGATATGGTAAGCATTTTTTAAAACATTCTCCTAGAAAATATTGAGCTATTGAAAAAAAAAAAGAAAAAAAAAAAACACCACTGGGCAGTTAAAAAGAATGGAAAACTTTTTAATTTCTTTTTTCCTTTTTAAATTCAGTAAAGCCCTCACTTTGCCATGTAAAGCAAATGCTAATCACAAACTATTTCATTTAATTCCTTCCAACAATTCTACCTTAAGAGAAAATTCTCATAAATCTCTCAGTGAGTCTCCCTCACTGCAGTGCCAAAAAGCTATAATGTATGTAACATGGACGAAGAAAGATGAGGATGAGTTGTGTCATATGAATCTGGTTTTTTGAGTATATGTGTGCATCTGTGAAATTGCTTTTTTCTCACAAAGGCTGAAGATACACTTTGCATATGAAACATTTTCCTGCCAGACAGTAGTGTTTTGCTGAAATCAGAATTCCTCAGGAAAAAATGATACTTTTTGCAGGATATTTCCATTTAGGTCTAGGTGAGGTCAACTTTAATATCCATATTGTGTGTGTCACTTTCTTCTTTGGTCTTTTATGCTTTTTTCATTATACGGAAACAGAGGAACACTGAGGCACCACAGAGAATGTACCTGCTTAGGTTCTGCCTGTATATTTGGATAAGTATGAATGATTACTAACCATCCCTACACTTTGGTTTCCTTGGGCGGAAAATCTGCATGTGAAGTGAAGTGCTCAGACAGGATCCCTGATGAACCAGATGTGTTGCAACAAACATGCCTTTCCTTTAAACAGCCTTTTAATCTTCCCTTTTCATGTGTACATTTAAAAAGGAGGCAGAACAGGCACTGAGGATTAGTCTGTCACCATATATAAGCATGACCTTGCATGGCTTTAATATCACTTATTTGGGTAGAAATAGCAGTGAAGATAGCCTCAGGAATATTTCTGTAGGCTGGAAAAGTTAGGGTCCCTGGGGACCAGTGTTGCCTCTCTGTTTTCACTGCTGTTATCTTTGCTATCTAGATGGAAGCTAGCTTGAGTATTGTTTGTGTTTTGTAGTTATGTCCCCAATTTCTCTATAGCCAAACATTAATTTCATCTGTATTTGGCATCTTATTTTATTCTTGAGTGCCTCATAACCTTCCATCTCCTTTCTTGCTTCCTTCTGTACTGGTGATGTAAATTACTTTCCCATGGAAAGGAGGAAACTTGGGCTGGCTATGTGTATTTGCATTGCACTACACCCTCGCTAATAAATCTTCTGGGAACAACACTACCAACCTTATGAGCTAATAAACCAAACTGGACCTAAGGTGGCACTGTACAGAGCCAAGCTGGAAGTCTTAACATGTGCAATTTGGATAAACTACTCAGATAATTCAGAGCTGACTGTATTTTGAATTATTGCAGCTGTAACAACCTAACCACTTAGTGTAAGTCATAACGCTGCAACACTCACCACACTATGTGGGCCAAAACAAGCCCTTGTTGCATAGTAAGAGTGAACAATGCCCTTTGGAGGTGTGAATTTGAAGCGGTATTTGATGAAGTCATTTCATTTCCCCTCATTTTACACTCAACTATTACTCATGAGCTGAAGTCAGGGTATATTTAAATTTTTTTATCACTTATTTTATGTCAGCTTAAATTAAAGTGTATGGAGTTAAATGCATTGACAGAAGACTAGAAGTCTGACTGATACACTCTTTCATTCCTCATTGGTCTCTGTTTCAGCAGACAGAAGGGAAATGTCATAATGATTAGGTTTATTTAATAATTTAAGCACCTCACAGAGCTAAGGCGGAATAAAGGTGAATAAGCTGAAGACACAGGTCAAAAACAAAAGAAACCAAGCACTCTATCTGCTGCTACTTCTTTGAAATGACTGAACACTAGAAGTGTATCATTTTTAGTAGTACAAGCCTCTAGATATCTCCCTTGCTGCATTTGTGCAACTTGAGAATTTCCTCGGGAACTTAGTGTTTGTCTACTAACTAAACCCTCTCAGAATCCAGATGCTACTGGTTCCATCTTTATACTACATATATGTATATATATAAAATATTCATTATATAAAACAAGAAATAGTCCTTGTAGCAGAGACTGGATATGAGGCTCTTCCTTCACAGCTGAGATTGCCACATCCAGTATATATATACTCGTGTTCAATCTTGCTACAGCATTGCACTGTAGAAGATCTTGAACTCTGCTTTATCCAGAGGTGTGGTGAACACTCCCCACAGGCTCACTGCTAGGATATCCATGTATGAAACACAGGTTCAAATTATCTGATGCTGAAAAAAGGAGTCCAACCTCAGGTCTCCTACTCCTTATGCAGGTGTTCAGACTTGAAAGACTGAAAGGAACACCATCGCTACCTCTTCCCCTCGCAATGGCCAGAGCACCTAAAAAGCTAATGCTGTCTAAATAATGTTCCTATTGTTCATTTATCTGAAAGAATTCTTGGCAGATGTTTTCACTTTTGTTTTTTGTTTTTCCCAAGTGGGCACAGGAATATGGTTGCAGTGCTAAGTAGGACTGAGACTTCAGACGTATGTCTATGGTCTGATCCACTAGCCCAAGGGAGCTCTCTGCCCTGTACACTGCCTATTTGGGTTAACAGTCTAAGGCTCTCAGTTCTCCTCATGCCCTGTAGATGCTCAGAAACGGAAAAGAAGAAGCAATGCATAAAACTTGATTTGGATAATCAGTGGTTATAAAGGAATAGTGATCTCTGAAACAACACATTTTATTGGTTTAAGGACAATGAACACATTAGATGTGGCAAAACTGACAGGCATACTCTAAGCATAAGCATTTTTGCCCACGTTTACAATCAAGCACACCTATTCTGAAGTTTTATACAAATTTACAATTTGTTTCCCTCTGTCAAACTATTGCTTTGCTTATTAAAAAATAATTAGAACGAGTATATTTTCAGTATCTCTGGGGATAAGTATTGTATCACAAATATATGCACAAATAACGTGTCTCTGTTTGAAGCTTTATTCATATAAAAGTCTTCTTCCCTTGGTTTAAAACAAGTGGAATCGATAAGTAAGCTATTTTTATAAACAATATTACATCAAAATCCTGCTCAAGTAGGAGAAAGCTGTGCAGCAAAGGAAAAAAACAACTCAGTAATGTGCCACTCTGTCTTTCTCAATTGTTTGTTCATCTAATTCAGAAACAGATTTAATTCAGCTTCAGGTGGCATCATAAGGAAGTATATGTGTTAGAAACATAGTAGCTAAATTTCTGTGTGTTATGCTAAGGTTAGGCTAAGGTAGTACAAGAGTACTGTTTTATCATTGTCCAGAATGTTAAGGGTTTTTTGTGGTCCTTGCCATGATAGTGGTCTAAGTTAAAAAGCAGTCTTCCGTAAAACACCCAGGTGCCATTCAGGAGCAGTGACCTATAGGAACAAGCCAGAGACCGTTACCAATAAGCATTTACAGTGTAGCTGCCCTGCTTTGGGGGCAGACAGGTAAGAGAGTTTACTGTGCATCTGGTCATCAGGACCAGATAACAGTCCCCAGTATGTTTTAAATGTGTATATAATACATATAACTGACTCTGAAGTTAAAGTAAGGATTTTCAAAAAGATCAAGTGAAATTGTATTGTATACATGTGCACTTACACATTCGTAGACTTACTTCCGTGCATAAAGAAAAGATTCAGGTTGTAAAGTCAAGTACTCAAAAGTTAGGAAATGTACATGTATTGTCATTAGAAATCCTGAAGATTTTTTTTCTTTTTACTTGAAATGTTTCAAAAAATGACCAGTTTCAATGGCATTTTTATTCTTAAGTATCCTTGCAAGTGAAGAAAGGAGCTCTTGAGTAATTCCAACTTCTTTTCAAAATAGAAGAATTCCTTTTGAGATTTGAAATAATTTAAAATTTAATATTTAATCAAAACATCAAAATGGAAAAAAAAAACCTTTAAGTTGTAACTCTGTAGGTATTTACATGAAGTATATCAACCAGTTAATTCCATTTCTACTTTTTTGCTTTGCAGGAATATTTACTATTTGACTTTTGATTTTGCTTAAGAACAAGATGAAATGCCAACAATTAAAAAAAAAAGTGTAATTTTTGCTCAGGTCTGGCTATGATACAACCTAATGATACATAATGATGACTTTCCTTTTGCAAAAGACCTTTACTTTGCTCTGTTGTTGGGCTGCCTGGGACTTGTGCAGGTCATTAAGTTTTCAGGCCAGAGATATAAAAAATACAGAATCTGCAATTAGTGGTCACATCTGAAAAGCTGAACTCAAGTGACTGGCCCAGGATCACATAAAAACTTTGTGGCAGACTCAGGAATAAAGTCTAATTTTGTAGGGTGGTTTTCATTTGCTTGACTCTTCAGACTTTCCCTATGATATTTGCGAGATTCTGTCTGACTCAGGACACTATAACAAAAAAGTAACATATGTAATAAATAATGAAGAGGTCCTTAGAAGAAAACATTCTTTTCTGTACTTTTTGTACTATTTCATACCTAGCTGTAGGTGGGATGGCATTGTGTAAACAAACATAAATCAAAGAGTCAGTCCTCAGACAGCTTGTGATCTAGAGTATAATTTAGGACCAGGAGTCAGAGGAAATAGGTAGAGTAATATTCAGCTTGGTAGATAACAATCTCAGCAGACTAACTTACCCTTCCTCAGCCTACCATTGTCAAGTTCACTGCAGGCATAGTGAACACAAAGCGTTTGAAGAAAGCTTTTGAAATAGGACAGTAGATACTTGCTAGTTGCTGTTCCCAAGAATGAGAAGCAGGGTAGGGCAAACTTGTTTGAAAATTTACCAAGTTCATGCTGGAGGTTAGTGGGATGAGCTGCTGGAAGATGGGATTCACCAATCAGTAGTAAATGAAAGATGATAAGCAGGGTGATGGGGCCAAAAAGAGCTTTTAAAGTGCAAGTTGCTTGTGCCATTTCCATAAGGAGACCAGAGCCCACGTAGTAACCAGCTGCAAGATACTGTCTAAGCAGGTTTGAATATACTCATAGAAGAGGTATTAGAATTTAAAGAGGCAAAGATATTGGTGTTTGTGCCCCAGTTTCTTCTCAAACATTTATTAGCTCTCAGCAAAGGGTTTGTTAAAGTATGGGGCACCAGAAATGTATGGAATTTCTCTCTCCAGAATGACAGATGTGCAAATCAATAATGACATTGGTCTGGTCTTAAATGACAATGCTGCACAGATTATATCAACAGCAGTTGAGAGGAAGGAGCAAAGAGGGTTTTTGGAAGAAAGCTCTGTTTTAGCTCTCTTTGGGTTGGTGACTAAACAACTGTGGGGAGATACCAGAAGAAAGAGATTTTGTTTGCAAAGAAAGCAGTAGGTCTAGCTACATCTGCCAATAGCTGACAATTGTTTCTTTGTGTGTGGGATTATCTAGATAAGTCTATGGAAAGGAAAGAGAGATCTGCATAGAGGCTTGTGTAGCATTCATAAAATGTTGGAGGAATAAATTTCATGGAACAGGAATTTGAAGAGGACACCCTCATGGGAAACAGTGGAAGACAAAACTTCAAGAAGATAATTGACTGACTGAACCAAAGGCATTTGAGGAGCATTGTCTGCCTTAGGGGTAGCATTAGCTATGAAGGGATGATTAGCAACTTGGATATGAATAGGTTTTTTTTTTTTTTTTCTCTGAAGTCTAAGAGACAGAAGTTGAACTGGAAAAATAGTAGATGGAAGAAGGAGGCTTCTGACAGTAGCTGTAAGCTGAACATTGTAGGATTTCAGAATTTTATCAGATCAGTTTGTAACTGCAAGGGAAATAGGCAAGAAGTGAGGTTTGTAAGGATAAGAGATTTCTTTGCATCCTTAATGTGACAAGAAACAATCAGAAAGAAGAAGAAGACCAAAAAGAAATACAGAGGGAAGAGACACAAATGAGAGAAGAGTCAGGAAATGCATGAGGTCGGAGGGGAGGAGAGGATTTGGAGGTGGAGAAGAGAAGATAAGCTTTCACATGTCTTATGGGAGAATTTGGGGATAATTCTTTGAGGGATAAGAATAAAGCGAGTTGTGTAGAGCTGGAAAGTGTTCACATCTTTTTATCACTTTTCTCTTAAAACAAATTAGCTATATCCAATATGATGGTATAAAAGGAATCAGGAGAAAGAGATGGTTTGAGAAGTGAATTGAAGGTGACAAGAAGCAGCGAGAAACGGAGGAGTAGTATTGTTAGCTGGAACAATGGAAAACCTGAAAGGAAGGGGTTTTGATTTGACTTCAAAGCAGATCCACTGAAAAAAAGTTTTTTCTGTGAAAAGTATGGGTGCTTAAAATATTAGAATGATTCTATTCATTGCCTTAATGCTCTTTGTTAAGCTATTCTTTTTTTCTTTATTTTTATTTTATTTTATTTTTGGTGGTGGTGGTGTGTTAATGATTAAAACTCAGGAAATTTACATGTGTGGCATCATGTCACATGTCTCATACCCATCATATACAGCTCAACTTCACTCTTCATTCAGGTTAGTAAGTTTTCTTCTTGAGTAACAGGGAGAGAATAAAAATGAGACCTCAGTAAAGTCCTGGTTTCAGTTTTTAGCTCTGACTGCCAGCTCTGGTATGCCATTGCAGAGAACTTTGCACTCTTGGTTTGAGAGAATCCAGTGGGATGATATCTCTGGACTTCTGGGTAATAAGGCACCTGCAAATCTCTACACTTTGAACTATCAACAGAGGCTGGTAATCTGGTGGAAGGTGAGTGGATTTTCATAAAGTGGAAAAGTCACAAGCTAGACAAAAATGACAGTCTCTGGTTAAATCAAGTTCCTGCTCCTATGCTTTCAAACTTTTAAGTGGAAAAGCTATGCTCTGTCTATAAAAATGTTTCCATATATTTTT
>VXAL01015892.1:4739-36823 GCA_013399475.1 Chauna torquata | reverse complement strand
ACCTTTTCTCTTCACTCTCATTCTTAGAAATGCTTATGCTGTTTAAGCTGACATCGATTTAGGTAAAAATCAGAAAGCAAAACAACCAGAGACTACTACCTAGCAGGTACAAGTTTAACTGTGATTAATGTTTGGCAATCAAAGGAAAATGAAGTCATATGGTTGAAAACACAGAGCAAGTTGTAAGAGCTGATGCTTCCCACATCATTTATATTTCAAATCCGAAGCAGTCTGTCATTGAGAAATTTCTGTTGCCAAGAAAAGTCAAAACATCATAATGAAGAGTTTCTACTTTTCTGAGATTTTATGTTCAGTATATTCCTGATTGGCATACAGCTTTTTGTTGTTGTTGTTTTGTTTTTGTTTTCTTTTTTTTTTTTCCTTTTTAATTTCTGTAACAGGTAGTATTTATAGATTACAGAGACTGCTTTATGAATTAGATTAAAGTCCTTTAAGGATATAGAAATGCCTTACCAACATAACTTCCCTCCTGAGCTGTATTTCAGAGAAATGAAGAAATCCTGCTGCTGTCAGTATGGCTATCATGGCTGCTGAATTCAGTGCTACCAGCAGCTCTGAAAGCCATTTTAGAAAAACAGCATGGCAGAAGCAAGTGTAAGACAGAATGTACATTTCTTGAAACAAGTCCACTGGTAGCAAACTGAGATCACAAAATGTAAGAAAGACAAAGGTGTCTTACATCATGAATCACAGAAAAGAAATCGACGTGGAATTCATCAGCAACTGCAGATTGTGATTAAACAGCAAGATGTGAAATGGTAGTTTCAAAACAATAGCAAGTGCTTTAAATGAAACTGGAAACGAGAAAATCCTAAAATATCATAATTGGTTTAGATCTCAATTGCTGGACTGTAATCTGTATTTTCTGTTTAAAGACAAAATGAAAACCTGTGAAAAATAAATACTAAGAACTGCAACTTTCTACTCTCAATGGAGGACAGCAAGGGTGGAAACACTGTGCTTAACAGGTGCTCTTTTCAGGTGTGGTTAAAAGCATAACTAATTGAGATGGGCTGATTGCAGGTGACCTAACACAATGGACTGGACAAAGCCAGCCCTTGGTTCTGCTGCTGCGATGCTTCTTGGCTGCTTGGGCTGCAGAAAGGAAACATCCTGAAGAAAGCCATGTTGAGGGGATGTTGGCACCAGTATCTCAGTGGTGCAGCACGCTTATTTCAGGTCCTGGCTCATTATTGTGAGTATAAGGGCGTATAGATTAAGGGCAGAGACTCTTCTTAAAAAAGGCACTTGGCAAGCAGGAACTGCAGTAGGGTGACGTAACCTGCGTGGTGCTGGGAAGGGAAACATTTACACTCTGTGTTCCCCACAGAAATGTTACAGGCTGAAAGTTGTCTCGGTCTCAGCTGTCTATAGTCAGAGACAGCTTCATATCTGATTTACAGAAATCAAATATATATATATGCAGGATTTTGCTGTTTCAGGTTTGTTCTGCATTCTGAGACTTAAATAGTTCTCCCAAAGGGCTCATATTAGTAGCCTTATCAGGGCTGCTGTAAAGCCTCTTGTTTGTGTGTGTGTGTGTGTTTTGTTTTGTTTTTACTGTTGAATGCTCAGAATATGGCTTAGCCTACATTCTGTATGGTCCCTTAAATTGCAGCCTACAAGGAACACTTTCTTCAGATCTCTTCTTAAGGAAAGGTCAACATTTGCCCACTTTGTCAAGTTAATATCAATATATAAAATCATTGCACAGAAATAAGAACTTGAACAAAGCACAACTATGAAAAATGGAAGAATAGCATGCAGTAACTCTTGCCACAACTGAGACTAAAACGATCCGTGTCACAAGAGCAAACACATAATAGATGTGTTATACTGAAATATTGTGCAATACGTGATATACATTTATTTTGTAACAAGAAAACTGTTATTAATAACATATAACATATATGATCTTTTAAGACCAAAGAGATATTGAGTGAATAAGCTAGATTTATAGTTTAATAGTTCTTTTAAGGACTTATAACTAGATATATTTGAAAAATGTACACTATACTATCTCCAATCACTAACAAGAAGAAACTGAAGAGACATTTCAGTTCAGAGGACATTTCTGTTATTTGTTTAAAATCTATAAGTTTAGCTGTAGCTGTGGAAAATTATTTTCAGTGCAGAAATCTTCAGTAAATTAATAGCATTTCATAAATTGCCAGGTGAATAGAATATTTCATCTTCTGGGAAGTACAGATGTCTGCACTAAGAAAAAAAATAAATTGTGTAGCAAATTACTCTGCTTTTAATAAAAAAAAAAAAAATTGAAGGTCAGTGTGTAAAATAAGTATATGACTGAGGCTGTAGTATGAGAAATGTGGAGCTGCTAAAGTGCATCCACAAATTCTGATAAGAAATTTGAAGAAGAAGCAATTCTTAAGGCTGAATTGTATTTTTTTGCCTTTTACTTATAAATGTTTTAGCATTTTTCTTCTTCACTGATATGATTAATATTCTTGCTTTGTTATTTACCAGACATCCCTAGAATGCTGGAGCTCCAATGTACTGAGATTTTTGGTGTGTTAGAATAAGAGTTAGGTGCAGCTGTGAGTTTACAGCCTTCAGGTTCAGTTTGGCAAAAGCTGTGCAAAAATAACCTTTAACTTCTGAGTAGTTTCTTTGACTGCAAAGCATGAGTATTTGTAAGACCAAGAACTAAATATGTGTGTGATTTAGCAACTCTGGGAATTAAGGGAAAATAGGTGTTATTGCCAACCAAAAATCATGTTCCAGGAAACACGAAATAATTCATTTAAAAAAAAAAAAAAGGCAAAAAAAAAATCTGACTTTTAAAATTTTGTTTTCTGAGCCATATTTCTGGTTTCTTTGCACAGTTATGGAACCTTTGTCATCATGGTTATTATGAATTGCCAGAAACACAAGCTTATTAAGAAATCATAGTATTCTGTGGGCTGGGACTTTCAGTGTATCTGGTGGGATTTTCAGTATTCTATTTACCAAATTGCACAGTTGGAAACAGAACAGACATTGTAGTTCAAATATTCCAGAGTGTATGCCACCTTCTGATCATTTCCCTAATTGACAGGCCAAGTGGAAATTAATTTTNGGAAAATAGGTGTTATTGCCAACCAAAAATCATGTTCCAGGAAACACGAAATAATTCATTTAAAAAAAAAAAAAAGGCAAAAAAAAAATCTGACTTTTAAAATTTTGTTTTCTGAGCCATATTTCTGGTTTCTTTGCACAGTTATGGAACCTTTGTCATCATGGTTATTATGAATTGCCAGAAACACAAGCTTATTAAGAAATCATAGTATTCTGTGGGCTGGGACTTTCAGTGTATCTGGTGGGATTTTCAGTATTCTATTTACCAAATTGCACAGTTGGAAACAGAACAGACATTGTAGTTCAAATATTCCAGAGTGTATGCCACCTTCTGATCATTTCCCTAATTGACAGGCCAAGTGGAAATTAATTTTGCTCTCAGAGTGGCTGAGGCAGTCTACGCTGCAGTGAGGAACTTTAATTACATCTTTAATCTAACCAGCAGGGATAGGTAATAGTAGTGTCAGCCCAAATTTCAGCAAGGGTTGGGAATATGAATGCTTGTTTCCATTCTCTTCTCTTCACTCCTTCTGCTAGCCATCCTAGAATGAGGCTTGAATAGGTAAACCTATTCCTGCTAACGTTACTCCCCCTGACCACAGTGCAATCATACCTCGACAGCAGTGTCGCACTCATTCTAAATTCTGATGATGGATAAACAGCCCACGGGATCTACTCTGCCATCTGTGAATCACAGCGGTATCTAATTGCCATCCTACTAAACTGAGTCATGTTGTAGCAGGTCCTGAGCCTCCTAACAGGGAAAATAACTATGTGTTTTTGTCAATAGAATTTACACTTGCAAACAATTTTTATATGCTTTTTCTTTATGCCTAGTTTAAGCGTAATCAATGCTAAATGACAGTGAAATTCTTCCTAGCATATTTGAAATTGTATGTTTTTATGAGGATATGTCTCAAAGTGCTCTATTTAATTAAAGCCCAAAGAGTCTTTGTTCAGGCTGCATTTATTTTTCAGTTGTGTGGGTGTGCATATATCTATTTTCCTTAAATTGTATTTGTGCAATCACATTTTTTCAGTGAAAGATTTTGCAGCAATAAAATGTTGCATGTGTTACCATAGCAATGATGATCTCAGAGTAGCAAAAAACTATCTTGTTAAATCCCACTATAATGTTGTGGTTCCAGCATCACTGTCTTTTGCTCAGTGAATCGTCCTGTCTTTTCCTTGAAATATGAAATGAGTGTGACATCATATCACAGTCATATATGAAACAAAACTGTTATTTTTATTCTTATGCCAGTGAGCCCATAGACTTAAGAAGTATGTACATTAGTAAACATACTTCACATGAGAATGAACTGTGAGGCTGCACGTGAAAATAAATTAAAAACATCATTCCAAGTTCCAAGAAAGGCATAGGATGTTACAGTTTTCAAATTTATACTGTAGTAAACCAAGAATCAATATGTTAAGACTATATTAGTTATATAGGTGTTAAATGAGTATGAGAGAAAGAAGCATATTGGCCAAATCTTATCATCCCTACCATGCCACTTGTCAGTGTATTTTGTACACTGGAATTCTTATAATATTTCATAAAAATCCATGCACAACGAATATACTTATGTTCTGGTGAGTAGAAAGCTTTGGACAAAACCATTCAAGCATTCAGCTATTAATACTAAAAAAAACAAGGGTTTTGCCATGCTGCAGAGATAGCATATATGTATATATGTGACTTCCTTAGCATAAATAGTGATGAGATAATGCAGTGAGCCAATATTCCATTGTGCAAAATGGTATGATATGTCTTCTTTTCATAAATCAACCCCTTGTTTCAGCAACTTATTCCCTGAACTTGGACTTGGCATTGAAACTTGTGGACCAAATTTTGTATCAGAAGATGCTTACAGGACTATTAGTGCTCCAACTCAAGCTGCATGTCCTCAAGTTTGATTTCAAGTCTGTAATATTGTATGGAAATCACTGGACACAAGATGAATGTTGTGCCATAATGAAAAAAAAATGTCTTAATCATGGTAGGAAGAAAAATCTTGTCTGATTGATTGACTTTCTGATATCAAATGTTTGATTTCAAGGGTTACATATCGATGGTTATTCAGACCTTCCTCAGTCAATTTTTAACATCTGCATAAGTCTCTAAATAGTGAGGTTTCTGAGACTGCCCGTTGTTTCTCTTCCCTTGCAAGCCACATACCCTTTTTTACAACCAAAGAACTGTAAGTGTACTTATATTTGACATCAGGTTCAGGAAAGATCAGCTCCCTCAGATCTCATCTGAGCAGGGCCTTTCCTACAGTAGAGCTAATCTGAATTTAAATCCCATACCTTTCTATCCCTGAGTGGTTTTTGAAAGTCAGCCTCTTTTCATGTTTCTTCAGGTGCTCAATAACACAACTGTGAAAGCAATGTTGTGGTTTCATTCTTAATTCAGGCCTCAGATATTTCAGTCTTTTCCTGTGGACAACATTAAGCGTAAAAGACATTGGATTCTGTGACAAGACTTGGCATGTATTACAAAACCATTTCATTTAACCTTCAGGTGTTTGCTTTGGAAGGCAGTTAGGCATCTCTATTCCTTTGAAGTTCCCCATATTTTGATATTCCTGTCTGTCTCCTTTCTGTTTGTTGTTTTTTCTGTGTTCCATAATATAAAAATCAATATTGAAAAGGCAGTGGCTTCTCACATTCCTCCTGTGGTTTTGTGGTGATTTACAAAATACAGTTAATTAACCTAATAAAGTCTCAGAGCTATGCTAAACACTTCCCAAACTCCATACTCAATTTTTATGTATGCAGTTATACTGGTGTTTAATACTTCCTTGAAGGACAGGTGTTTGTAGGATTTCTCAAATGATTTACTGTGTTAACCTTTATAAAATGATCGTAATATTGGTATATATTTGCTTAAAAGAACTTCACTGAATTGCATATGCCACAGTTCCTTCCACTGTGGCAATGGAATATGCTTTAAACCTCTGCTGAAGGACCACTGTTTAATCTGCCGTACATCTGAAGGTAACTGTGTTGAAACAGAAATATTTGTTTCTGGGATAATGCTTCAGTACAAATTATACATCTGTAGTTGTATGCTGTGCTGATACAGCTCATCTCAGTAGCAGTTCAGGAATGAGCATTTATAATCCAAAAGAAATATCTTAATAGATTAAATACCACAGAGTGCCTACCAAACAGATCAATCGTCAGATATCTACAGTTACAATCATGAGCTATTCCATTATCAGTAATAATATATTTTTTCCAAACATGTACTGGCTTCTTATTCAACACAAGTACACCATAATGGTGGTAAACTTATGGATATATATATAGGAGAGTTACTAAAGTAAAGCAACTTATTATCCATGTAACTACACTAGGAACTTTTTTCCAATTGAAACAAATTTTACATAAATCAGGAGAGTTTTCTATAAATATTAGAGCTGATCATTTATCATTAACTGCAATTAAATGTATCAAGTGTATCTAATTTTTTTCTCTTCCTTGCAAACTGTTCAGAGCAGTGATAGAATTTTACAAAGAATTCGATGAATACTTTGTTAAAAAAAAATTGTGTTGTTAATTAATTGTACACTTTCTTTGTTGTATATGTCATATCATATGGTATTATTTCCCTTTTTATTGTTTAAATAAGAACAAACAGGAAAAAAATAATTTTAATAGCAAATAAATTTCAATTTTTAATAATATATTCTATAATTAGTGAAACTTTAAAGACTATTTTTTCCTAATAAATCAATAGTCATCTTTATACTAAGAACTGATAAATAAGAACAGGACTGAGCTCATGCATATTTACTAATTTATGCATACATTTATTCATTTTTTAAGTTTAGAAGTAGGAAAAATGCTTTAAAATTTGGACATGTCAGCACTGCTTTCTTGTGTCACACACCCGGTTAATGTCTCTAGTTTCCCTATGCCTTCTCTGGCATCTGAGTATTAGCTTGACAAGTTATGCATTGACATAAGTTTAAGGTGTTCTAGTATTTCTTTTGAAACTCGTGTTGACTAAGCCTGATGAGTTTTTCTGAATTTAAAGTGTATGTCTTGCTGATGGGTTACGGGAATGCCTGCTGGAAAAGAAACTTAATGACATTGCATAGATTGATTTCTCTAAATTACATGGGGCGTGCAAGGTTTATTTACAAACTCTCAGAAGGAAGATACTATAGTTTTCTCATTGCAGACTGATATTAAAGAACTCTATAATGCTCCTGTTGTGCTGTGGGATATGATTTGGGTATACTGTTTGTTCATTTAGTGGGTTTGATGAGAAGTGAAAACAAAAAGATGTGAACATGCAAATAATGTCATACTTGTACTGTTTTTTAATTCTTGCTTAATTAGCTACAGGTCAGAAGCACTCTGCTTCTGAAAAAAATACCAAAGGATTTTAATTTTACCAAGATGATGTCTAAACAATGGTTATGAGAATGATACTGGAACTAGGCAGTCTAGTTTGTTCCCTTGACACATGCATCATTTCTTCTGAATTTTTAAAGAGGGATCTTTATTTGATTGTTGTTTTTTCATAAGACTTCAAAATATGCCCAAGTGTTACGCACTTCAATATCCAGTACATCGCACTCCAAAAATCCCTGTGCAATGAAAAAGGGAATATTCTCTTTTATTTTTTTTAGAAGTCATGCTTTCATTAGATCCTTTTCTAAAATTCTCCAATAAACTTCCCTCCTGAAACAATATATTTTTCCTTTAAGAAATAAATATAATTTTTTTGCAATAAATTATAGTAAGTTCAGAATTACAAGGACACTAGACATCGAAAATCTGCAGTTCTTCATGGATACTTGACTATCATTTTTTCCATTCAGTGCACTTCATTTCAGAAAAAAATAATGAATTTTCAATAACTCCTCCAGAAAGATATTCAATTTATGTGCCTATTCTTATATTGATAAGAAAGGTAAAGATTTGCTTCTGAAAAGACTTTTTGTTCATTGTAAGAGATGCACTAGGAAAGTAGGTTAAAATTATGTTGCTAGGGAACAGAAATGGATCCTAGCAACTGCTGCTGAAAATGAAAATTATATGTGTGTTTTAGAGACAGAGTTTCAACCCACAGCAATTTAGTTGGCTAATATTGTTCTCTTAGAGATGATTAATTTTGTGTTCATGATCTTTGCTATTTTATTAGCAAAATAGTATTTCTTATTTGTAATTGTGCTCTTAGAAATGTAAAATCATTTTTTTTGTCTATGGTATTTCACAGTGTGCTGATAGCATGCTTGGTGTTCGGTTGGACCAGAATAGTAACCCTCAGAGACGCACATTCCTCATTTACATGCAGGAGTCGCCTGTTAGAAAGACTCTTATTAACCTATGGCTGCAGATAACGCGTGCTCTAACAGAGTATTTGTTTTAATGAATTGTTATCTGTTATGTTCAGGAACTGAACATCTGAGGGGTGATGTGTACGTGTATGATCCTGAAGTATTTTTAGGAGAAGAAAAACTAAAAATTAAAAAAAAAAAAAACAACCAAAAAACAAACAAACAAACAAACCTGTTCTTCATTTGGCAGCAGTTTTATTTCCTTCCTGGACTTTCATTCATTCATATTCTTTTCTGTGCTGCCGTCATTTTTCATGATATTTCATCTCATATCCTTACTACTTTTGCTTTTCCTTCAAACCTTTTCTCTCTTCCTCTTCCACTTCATATTTGGTCATCTTTCTTCTTATTTTGCCAGACTTTGCCTTCTTGTAACTTCTGTCCCTTACTACACCTTCTTCCCTGAACCACATAGTTATATTCATTTCCCCCAGTGAACCTTTGCATTGGAAAATAGGGCATTAGTTACATGACATAGCACTTTATGATTCATTTTAGCATTGCTAAAATGCTAAAGCATTTACCTTCAAAGCACACAGGCTTGTATTAGTGATATCTGAATGGTAGAGAAAAGCCCTTTACATTTTCATTATGTAGGCTGATACTATGCAAGCTCAGGACCACTTGATCTACATCCGTATGTATTCTCTATCAAATATGTATGTAAGTATAGACACACAAATACATTCATTTACAGATAGCATGTCATCTCAAATTTGTGTGTATATTCTTATGCATGTTTGCGTATTGTTGTCTCTAGTCCTTCCCTAAATACCAAGATAAACACTGCTATAGGAATAATATAAAATAGGCCAACACACACAGCTAAAATAGGTTCCAGCTTGTGTTATATTTCTGTATTATGTACTTTACTGAATCTTGGAGCAATAGAACAGAATTAAGCATGTAAAACAGGCCATGCAGTTATTATGACATGAACTGCTGTCTCCTGCAAGTGAAGGCCTGCAAAGGGTTAGGAACTCTGAGGGAGATTTAAATATCAAAAATGAGATAAGGCACAACAGGTGAAAAGAAAACAATCATGTGACAAAATTTGCTTTCTGTAACAATCTCGGATAAACTACCTATGTCTACAGGCAAATGTTGCTAAGCAGTAGCTTCTGAGAAATTGTGATTGGGATGCAAAAAGTTAGGACTTTTGGAGGAAGAACACAAATGAGTCAGGAAATTGTGAAGAATCAGTTCTTATAGGTGTATCATGAGGAAGACTTTAGAAAATGAAAATGAAGGAATCCTTTCTGTGTTGTGGTTTGAAGGGTTGGAGTACCATAAAAAAATAATTGACTAGAGTTACAGGGGATATGAGTTACTTTGGTGTATGTTTGTTTTCATTTAGTTTGGGCATATGTTGCATCCTAGGAACTTTTGTGAAGCAGTTGAGTAGTTCTTCTCTCACTTAACGGCCAGAAAGTAGCCAATCAACACCAGGAAATTTCTCCGTTTGTGTACTGGACATCTTTATGCCCTTCCTTCTTCAAAAATTTAGGGAAATAACTTTTAGGCCTTATTGTTTGCAAACTGAGAGAAAACACTGGACTATCTGTGTCCGTACAGACAGGAGATGGGTCCAAATGTGGGGTTCCTCTCCTTTTTGTTGTTACAGTTCCACAACCTATATGTGTTTGCTAACATACATCTCGAGTACATAGGCCATGGCAATTTAAAAGACTCTAGATCAGAACCAACAGTTTGAAATTAACCTGTAAAGAAGTAGATAAAAGGTGCAGAAGTTCCACCTCTGTAGTTCCGTTCATGCCTTTGGAATATCACATATAAAAAATGAGCTGCTATATCCTGTAAAACAGCCACCAATGAATTCACTTGAACTATAGTCCTTGAAAAATACATCATTTATTGGTTCTTGCCTGTTCTTTGAAGGATGCAAACACATGAGTCATAAAACTACTACCTGTTCATGTGTATATACACTTACAAATGAGCCCACAGGCAATAAATTCATTTGACTGTTACAATATTACTTTTATTGCAACTAATGGGTAAAAAGGCTATTAGAATCTATTTGCCTAAACATGCAATTAAATAGAATTTGGAAGACTCCTTGCTATAGGGTTGGCTTCACACTCCCACAACTATTGAACAGTATTTTTGATGTTATTTCAGTTTAACCAAGTAATTGATTAAAACCTGATTTATTTTCAGCATGCATTTTTTCTGCTCCTTGTCTTTAACTTGGACAGAGATTATTTGTATTGTTTAACATTTTTGTGGAAACTCCTGCTTCACTGAGATCAAATTTGTTTGTCCCCTTTGTAATGGGAGGGCAATAGTGTCACCATGGTTGCAGGTTAAGTACAAGAAAAGGTTTTGTGGGAGGATATTTAAATGATGTGTTTGTAAGAGAAAGAGCAGAAGCAGATTATGGGTAACAGACAAAGACAAAATGAATCAAGTTCTTCCTGGCAGTGATAACATTTTAAAGTTTTCTTCTGTGTGAAAGTTTTAAGCTGCATGATCTCCTAAATCTTTCTTAAACATGCCATACTTAAAATTGAACAGATTTTGATGTGACATACAGCTGTATTTTAATAATAAAGCATATGCTCATCTCTTTAAGGAGGAATAGAAGCATATCCCTCACACCCACTCTTATGATGAAATGGAATAAAAAGATCAGGTTCCCAGAAAGTAGAGGACCAGAAAATGCTAAATATAGTTTTCAGGATACTGAAGTTTACCCAAATGTAGACTACTGAAGTTTCTACTAATCTTTAATCAGACTCATTAATCAGGTGGGTGTTTAAATGACCTCCACTGTTTCCAGGTTAGCAAAAAGGCAGAAATGGTGGAGTAAAAATAATATTAACTACTAGTACATGCTTGTATAGCCTAAGGATTGATACTATAGAGTTATGTACGTGCTTACTAAGGTAGACTTGTGGGAAAATAAGATTTCAGAAGCTGTAAATTTCAGACAATAATGGAATGGCTGGCTGCAGTTTGTTATTTATGCAAGTTCTGTAGCATTATAGTCTAAATACTTCTAAATACAGCTGCAATTGAAAAAAAATATGTATAATACATAGTTGTGTTCAACTAAAAGGACACAGGATATATTTTCAAAGATGCAAGGCAGCACATAAGGCATTTTTAAAAATTAAAGTTCTTCACATGTTTTATCTGCTAAGAAACTTAAAAATTCCTGACTGGCTTGTAGGAATCCAAATATCACAATAATTTACAAATTGTTTCCCACTTAAGTACCATTATATAAAACCAACAAACACAGTTATGTGCAAACCTAGCAAACTGCACGCTCATTTGTACTGTAGGTTATGGGCTGGAATTGTTCAGAAGCACGTGTTGCTCTTTCATGCTAGGTTCATGGTGCATTGAAATAACATATCCACCTTATGCCTGCATTTTTGTTTTTAATTTTTTTTGTAAGTCTTTCTTCAACACTCCTTTGAATTGCAACAGAACTAAAGCTGGTATGCATGCTCTAACCATGAGATATATACCGGGCTTTAGGGTGTTCCAGCTCCATCAACTGCCAACCATGTGCAGTCTTGCAGTATGGAGATATTGTATGGGCTCCCTTAATCAAGGTAAACTGCCTAGAAATAATTATGTACAGTAGATGCTAAATTAAAAAAGGGGCGTTGCCCTTTTGAGGGAACAAAGACACGATAAAATCAGTAATAGTGTAGTCCTTGTAAACACAGTTAAAACCTCAATAAGCTAAGAAATAATGGAAAATAACCAGCACTGTGTCAGGATTCTTGATTAATAAATAACTAAATCTCACAGCCTGCCGAATAAGGGTGTGAAGTTTGATGAAATCAGATCTCAGCAGTGTGAATTAGTCTCCCATTTAAAATAAAATAAAATCACCATTAGTTTGGTAATCTTACTCAGGTCCTCAAAAGGTTTTACTTTGCATTACCAAACCACTTAATGGTTTGTCAGAAGGTGGTAAAAGTGGTGATTTACAATATATCAGCATGATCTGTAGGTCAGGATAAAAGTGAAACAGTTGTTTGAAAAGTGCTTGCACAGAGGAAGTTCCATCTATGATATTCTGGTTGTCTTCTCCTTCAATAGCCACAAGGACTGGTCTCGTATTAGTTCTCTACTTCTATATGTGTTTGAGAGCATGGGGGATGCAGTACGGGCAGTGATTTAATTGGAAATGCAGGATCAATTACAGAAGATTTTCCAGTACATTTATTTCCAGATCTTGTTGTTTCCTGCAATATTGTCACTTACCTTATCTTTGTTTAAAAGAAATGTCTTGCATTTCATATATTCAAAGGTATGTTGTTCAAGGAGCTTGACAGAAAATTGACAGTCATAAATAATTGCACTGTGAAAGTTGGACAGCATCAACTAAATCTCAAAGCACAGCTGAATGGGCAGCATATTTAATGAAACTTTAACAGATCCAGAAATGTAGTTGACATGAACAAACTTTTATGATTAAATTAAGGATTGTCTCCAGTCCAAAAACCCAAATTAACTACAGCAAAACCAATTCTAATGGCTCCAGCACACTAAGCAGGATTAAAGAAAATCTGTGCTAAAGCTGACAGTGATCATTGATCAAAACTTCAGTCTTTTTAGTCCTAAGGTAACCGAGTCAGATTTCATCACTGTAATCCTTAAGGTATAAAATAGGAATTGAACTTGCATGGTGATGCAAGCTGGCTATGAAATTAGGAGGCCTTGGCTCACAAAATATGAGAAGTTGGCATACTCAATGGAAATGATGTTCAAAGTAGTTCACAGTAAGAATGAGAAAAGCAGCTTTTACTGCTCTGGAAGAATAAACAGCAGTTCTTTTTGTGCAGCACTCATACTCCACACATTAATAAGTATTAGCTAAAGAAAGTAAAATATATATTAAAGTAGGAATAAAAATAGTGATCTTTTGAAGTTTCTAAACCTTGAGAAAATGTCTATTATGAAACTTGTGCGTAAAATGTAAGATATTTCTGTGAAGAAATACGTATGTAGGAAATTAAATGTTATACCACATTTCGCATTGCTTGCAAACACAGATCTAACTAGCTACATGAAATAGTGTATTTTCCTCAAAAAAAAAAAAAGAAAAAAAATAGCAAGAAAGCTAACACTTGAAAAGGATATGAGTAAATGATAAAAAAAAAATGTACTTTTGATAAGGATTTTTATGGTTGCATTTGTTACTATAGAAGTGCATGTTCTTCAGCTGAATTTCAATACAGGGAGAAAAGGGGACTATACAGTCTTATGAGCACCGTAATTGATGCAATAATTCTATATATTAATTATAAATCCTAGATCTCTTACTCAGCAAGAGGATGAGAATTTGATACATGTCCAGAGGAAGGATTACTGGCTGAGAAGGTCTGAGCCATTAGCTCACTGTGTCAGTTCTTAATTGTACTTTGCTTTTCAAAATAGAAGCAGAGCGTTGTTTCAACAGGACTCCTCTCTAGATTATGGGCTAGGATCTCTAAATAAAGTACTGGATAAGAAAGAAGTCCTAAATACCTGAAATAATGCAGAAGTGTAGCTTTTCCTTACCCTGTCCCACAAGAAGGGTGTAGGAAAAGCCTGTACAGTATAATGACCATATCTACTTTGTCTTTTACAAGATCTCTGCCAGTGAGGCAGATGGGGTACAGGCACCTGTCTGACCTTGCATCCACAGGTACGTCCAAGGGCATGATCACTACTGCGGCGGCTTGCCCAAGCTGTCCTACCTCCTCTCTTGTGCTCTCAGCATCATCCCAGTGCTTATCAGAAGCAGTAGCACGATCGACTGTCACAGTTCCAACAAAATTTATGTCCCCATTTAGTATGCAGCAGCACATGTTCAGGAATATTATGACCCCAAGAGCCATCACTTAATCATCCATATGGCCAGATAAAAGAGGTACACACTGAAAGAACATGGCCTTCTCCAGCTATTTATCTGACAATGATCTTTTTCTTTTTGAGATGCTTCACTGTATGCTGTTAGAAGCCCTCTACATACAGAAAGATCAACAGGTACACAATGCACTATTGAAAATTGGCTGAATAGCCAGGCCCAGAGGGTGGTGATCAGTGGCACAGTCTAATTGGAGGCCAGTAACTAGTGGTGTACGCCAGGGGTCGGTACTGGGTCCAAACCTGTTCAATATCTTCATTAATGATCTAGGTGATGGGACAGTGTACCCTCTTACTCTGACTGAGCATGGGCACAGGTTGCCCAGAGAGGTGGTGGTGTCTCCATCCTTGGAGATCTTCAAAAGCCACCTGGACATGGCCCTGAGCACCCTGCTGTAGGTGGTCCTGCTTGAGCAGGGGTGTTGGACCAGATGACCTCCAGAGTTACCACACAGCCTTAACTATTTGGTGTTTCTGGGAATAGGTGGGCTGTGATCCTCTTATGTTTCTTCTAAACTGTTTCAATATGATGTGGAATTCTGCCAGCCACCTTCCCCCTCTGTGTTTTTGCCTGTTGAACTTTCCATTTAAAAAAAAAAAAAAAAAAAAAAAGCAGTATAGTTTGTTATGTATCTCTAAAAAGGCACAATAAAGAAGTGATGATGAGAAACCAACTCAAAAAGAGTATGAAATAAGATATGCATTAAAAATGGTGATTAAGCATTGCAATAAACTACCTTCAAAGACGTCTTAAGAATGGAATGGATAACTGGAGGAGTGGAGAGTTAATATGCTACAGTCCCGGTTGCTACAGGGGCCGTTGCGCATATGCAAGAGCCTAAGTAATCACTTCCCTTTCCTATATACTCTGTGCTCTTCCACCACTCCGCAGCTGGCATTTGCAGCAGGCATGTGTATTTAGCAGCTAAAGCACGAATACATTATATCTTGCCTTGTGGTCAGACATACGTATTTAGCTGTTAATGACTCCACATGGGAAGGAGGTGTGAAAATATCAGGAAGGGCCATGTAAAAATAGTCGCTTATGGGGGGCTGTGAGGTTAAGATGTGTGAGCAGCTCACACCTGAGCTGGGATGAAGGGAATGGAGAACAGTTGGCCTCTGGAAAGTGAAGGTAGCGGGCCAGATTCACCCGACAAACAGATCCCAGACCAAGAATTCATTTAACACCCTGGACTTTCAATTCTGAACCTTCATGATCTGTATATACTTACTATTAAAATGTCATTATTGCTGGTTAAGCTTACTCTCTGCCATCTATTTTGGAAAACAGTCTCCTAATAGTGTTCCATTTCTTGAAATAAATTTAGTAAATTTCCAGTGCTGGAAATTTGCTCATTTCTGGGCACTTCTGCGTAGAAGATATATTAGTATGAAACTGGAAGAATAGATCTCTCCCGCACATTTTCTCTCTCTCTTCAAATATATTTATACTGTAGTATATATTTACGTATAAACACATGCACACCCATATAGGAAATTTAGGAGATGACTTAAGAAAAAAAGTGAAATATAATAATAAATGTAATTTTCATGAACAGTATTTGTACAGAACATGCAAATGAGAGGTGTCATGAAAAAGGAGCAGAGCTTGTGCAACATATTTTTGGTGATGCTAAATGAAATAAGTAAGAACATTAAGATTCAAATGAAATGTAGAAAAATACTGTGAAATGGAGGTCTCTTCAAGCAGTGGGATAATGTCCACTGGAAGGAGCCCTGTCACTAAAGGAACTTCAGAATACACAGGAAACAATACCACCAGAAGTAATCATACTTTGACAGAAAATACACAGAAGTAACACTGTTCCTGTTTCTGTTCTGAGGAACATCAACAGAAATCAACAGAAAGCATTCATTTTCTGGAATATATTGAATGCACTATGTTCAGAGACAAAAGTGTGGGAAGAGAATGTTACTCATCAGCATCTCCATCATTTTATTGGTAGTCACAGATAATAAGCATTGCATATTTTCATTTCTGTTCTCTAAGAGGTACGCTTATTGTACCAATTACCCTTGTTACCAATTAGCTCTGTCCTGTTCTGCTTTGATACATGGATGTTTGGATAGATGTAATGGTTGGTTAAGTGTTAATCTGATGTTAATTTTAAATGTTTTAAGATCAAGCTCACATATGGAAATTGTTCGATACATAGCAACGTAGTGCAATATTCCTTACTCCATTTTTACACATTGGTGTAAGCTGTCCAGTCAAAAGTTCCAGACAATAAAGTACTCCCTGTGTTAGGAGAGGGAAAACTGTAGTAATAGATTTCATTTGCATAGGCTGCCTGCTCACAGATCCTGAAGTCCCAAGAATAATTTCAGCCTGACTTGGGGGCTGGGAGGGCATCTCCTTTTGCCAGAGAATAAAGGGAAAGGACAGATTAAATGGTGGGGTTTAGTGCCAACCTGGGATTGTGTTCAACCATGCTAGGTACCTTTTTGCTCCCCAGCTGAGGATTCATTTGAAAACATGAAACAGTCATGCAGTGATATGATATTGGGAGCTATACACTGCTGGAAGCCATTAAAAAGAGCCAAATATTGTATCATGGGCCCTGCCTCCATAACTATCTCTGTAATAAAGTTAATTCAGTAGTAAGAGAGTGATGCTTCTAGCTGGGATTTAGCAAGAAGTACTTTGGGAAGTAGAAGCAGACTTTAACAGAGGTAATACAAGTTCTGTTGTGTGCTGGGCTAGTTTAGAAAATGGACATTAGAGGATCGATGAGTTATTATCATGAAAGTGTTACCTGCGGGATATTCTCACTGGTGTCTAGGAAGAGAGTGCCACAGCCAGAGTTCTCAGAAGAGGTTAGCAAGTCTCTTGCTATTTAGTTGCCTATGTTAGTGTGTGTAAGCATATTTTATTCTTATTCTGAAAAATTCTTAAACATATTCACTTCCTGCTTTCCTGGTTTGTACATGATCTCAGGGATTTTACATGTGAAAACCGTATAAAGAAGTTGCATTTAGTTTTCCCACATTTTAGGGTGGATTTCAGCTAGGTTTATTTATTTGTTGAGAGAGGTGCTTGATATATTGTATCCGGCCCTTTTTTTTGCTGCCATTAGCCACTTGGCAAAAGAATTGCAAAGGGTTCAGCTGAAGTTGAAGTAGTAGAACCAGTATACACAGTAGTTAATTAAATTGGCCAAAGTACTTTTGGCTGCAGCTTTCAGGGCTTTAGGGAAAGGCCTTATTAATTTTTTCCAATTTACTTTCAATGATCTAAAAATGATAACCAGCACACTATTCCACTGCCTAATAAAATATTTTATCAGAAAATTTAAAATTGGCCTCTGTAAGTTACCACCAGATTATCTATCTATGAAATAAAATATGGATATCTATTTTCAGTGTGCTCAAATACATATATATATTAAAAAAATCTGTTAAACAATAGTTTATTTAACGGATCTTTTTAAGATTGCATGCAGTTTTACTGTACATTTGCAAAATTACAAGAGTGTTACTTCTTAGAAGAATTATAAAGCCAAATCACAGTTGCACTGGATTTTTGTGGAACAGTAAACTAATCTATAGCAGAAATTAAGAGTATAAAATATGACAATATCACATAAACACATATGAAAAATATTCAATTCTAAACAAAAGGAAGAATCCTCTACTGAAATGTGACCAAAGCCACAATTCTTTGTCTTTTTTCACAGATCTGTACCTCTTACTACTTTGCTTTCATTTGCTTTCAATATTTTGTTCCCAGCTCAAGGAATTGGTGATTGGATTTATATGTCAAGAAAATGAGTTTTTTGAGAAATTCAAGGAAATTAATTAAATGCTATCCATAAGTAGGATTAATTCTAAAATGGAAAAGAAACCCAGGCTCCAGTACACACATACAGAGGTGTGTATATGCTTTGATGAATTTTTTTCCCCAAACATATTGTAGTTTTTTCTGGTAGGAAATTCAACTTTCCCAAAAATTTTTATTTGAAAATAAACACCAGAGGTTGATTTTTATTTTTTTTATTTTTTACTTTTTTTTTTCTAAGAACTCAGTCCAGCAAAAGCATGTAGACTAGACTAGTTCTGTAAAACACTGTTTTTCTACCATTGCACTTAGGCTGGTAAATTTGGCAGCACAAAGTGTAGCCTTTCAGTGTAATTCTGGACAGAAGCTTTCCGCATTAGCTCTCTCTTCTTTGCTGAATAACTGAAAGACTTCAATCCTGTATGTGATCTTTAGGGCAAAGTTCTAAAGCTTGCACTTAAATCTATGCAATTTTTTTTCTTTTTTTTCTGATAAAAAGCTAATGCTCATTAACATTGTTCAGGCCATCCCTAGCATTTTCTGCTTCATATTTCTATCCTGAATTTGAATCTAAATGATTTCACTTTCTAAGTAACCTTAAAATACTGCGATATTGAACAATAAGTAAGGATCAGAAATGTGAAGCTTCCAATGGACGTTGTTTTGGACAAGATTTTATTGACAGTAATATTACTTGCTTTTATAAGAACTTTTGCTCTTTTGGACATTACGTTCTATCTCTACCCTATTTATTTACATGAAATTAACCATCGTAGGTTATTTTAAAGAATTAATAAAATGAAGGGGATAGGCAAAAGAAAATCTAAAAATGCTTAAGGATGAAAATATTAAATGCAAAGGAATATCAACAGAAACAGAGCACAGAAAAGAGAAAGCCTCAAGGCTGTGCAAACACTGCTCAACAACAGCCAAAACACTTGTGTGTTATCAACACTGCTTTAATCACAAATCCAAAACACAGCACAATAGGGGCTGCAATGAAGAAAATGAACTCAATCCTGGCAAGACCCAGTTAAACAGTTCATTTTTAGCAGTTTTCATATTGTTTCTTTCTTTCTTCTCATTATTTGTTTCATGCTTATAAATTAATTGCTTTTTCTCCAACATCTTTCTAGGAACTGACATTAATGTTGTAAGCTCGTAATTTCCCGGAGGAACTTTTTTCACTTGTTAGTACTGCTATTTTTAACTGGAAAAAGACTGTCATTTGTCATATGGGAATCCAGATCTTAAATCGCTGCTCCATCTGATACAAAAACAGATTTCTGATGGTGGCTGCCTTGATCCAAGATGAAAACTATAGTTAATTGGTTCCATGCTTATCTAAGTTTTTAGATCTTTTCTTTCAGCCATACTCTTGACTCTCAACCTGAACTACCCTTTTGAGAATTTTCCATTTCAAAATCAGCATGCTTCCATGAAAAGGCTCTGTTTTGAAGAATCAGAATTTCTTGATATTTAACCAAAAATTCCAGGCAAGTTCTAACCTTTTTCCAGCCCCACCCATTTTCTACTGATTATAACTTGCCCGAAATCACTTTACAAATATGTGAAGAAGGGCATGCCTACGCCGGCAGGTGCAGACAGGTCTGAGCTCACTTTGGTTGTGCTAGCCGAAGAAGAGTAAAGACACCCAATATAGTGCAGAAATTCCAGCTACCTTAGTGCCGTCGTTTGCACTGCCTAATCTGACAGCTCAGAGCTCACTGTTACAGACTACCAGTGTAGTTCACCAGTAGGAAGAATTTTTCTGAGTGTTAATCCCTGCAGAAGAAAAAAGTACTACTTCTCAAACTCAGTCTTGGAAGATCTGCCCTTGATTTCAAAAAGGGAAAGACCTGATTGTATCCAGAGTTGCAGGAGCAGCTGCAGCCAACCAATAAGGATCAAAGTGGTCATACTGCTACTGTATGTAATACACTTGTTTCAGTGCCTCAGAATCAGTTGCATAAATGGCACAAAATGGAAATGTTTTATAAATTGAATAGAGAATTTACCTTCCCCCAGCTATTAGCTTACTTCATAATCTCCCTATTCACTATATAGCATAGATTAATTTCTATTACCTCAGTCACAATACTACATAGAACATGCTATTTGTACGTGAGTTCTCCACCATTCTCTGTTTGCAAAATGTGCCATTACTTCTTCTCTCAAACATAATACCTTCAAATAGCGCTTTCTTTCATTCATTCCGAATAGTCACTGAACGAGGGAAAATGACGTTAACTCTTATCTGCTTAATGTGTATGTGAAACATGGGAAATGAGTGATTGTTTTCATTACTTAAATTTTTGCTTAAACTAATTCCACGCCCACTGATCTTAACTGATAGATAAAGACAGGTATGCTGCTGCACAAGGTAACTGAACAAAACTTCTGCAGTAAAGCCATAGTATGAGATTTTTTTGTGCAAATGCACCGTGAGAGTGAATTGTGCAGATACTGGCCACAACTTCCCGACATCAGGCGCCTTGGCTGGAGCTCAGATCTCAGAAATCCCAGGCAGATGCACAGGACTTTATTGTGTTAATAAGTGAGGCTAAGATTTCTTACCACCTCCCTGCCTCTGCCCCCATAAATTGTGTCTGACTAATGAAAAAGTAATACAATTAAAGGGGCATGTAGAGCTGCAGACTGAATGAAGCCCCATTTCCTGTGGATAGGTGCCTTGCGGTTGGTTGGCCTTAATGGCTGAGGTACAAAAACCTTGAAGCATTTCCTATGATGTGAGTATTTATAAGTGCTGGCATGCAGATTCTCAGGTATCATAAAAAGATGTGAACTCCTTCTGCAGCCTTTCCGTCAGCCAGAAACTTATGTGGTCTCAATCCTCAGATTGACCATCTATTTCTGCAGAACGTACGGAAGCATAATAATCTTTGAGATCAATGTCCTTTTGTTTAATTTCAGTTGAAATCAGACTGTAAGTTCCAAAGCTATGTAGGAAACACACATGTATACGTACTGAGTGTAATCAGACAACTTCTGACAGCATAGCAAATGATGGTAGAAACACCACTGTATTTTTCATAACTGTGGTTAGTGAAAAGTTAGATTATATTTTTTGTAATTCTAGATGTCTGCATAGGGAAAAATGTTGACTTAATTTCTGTTTTCACAAGTTTGGACTGAATTCTGGTTTGTGCCTTAGGAAATAATGCCAAATGAACCAGCTGTCTTGGAACTTCCAAGGCACAGAAATAGGGTGATGGACAATAAAGCAAGAGGTCACAAGATTATGGACTTGTGAAATTAGGTTAATTTTGAAATTGCTCTGAAGCACACTCTGACACTAACCTACAACCTAATTATCTGAGGATCATGCATTTCTTCCATAGGAACTTAGTCTCTTCTTCCCAAAAAACATTTGAAAGTTAGTTCTTAATATTTTACAATTTTTGCGACTTTCAATCTTACAAAGGAAATCCAGATACCTTGGCTAGCTTTTTGAAGATCAAAGAAGCAACTTTTTACTGAAAAGCAATAAATAATTCTGATGGTGTTCATAATACTGATTTAGTAGTGATTAAAGCAGAAAATCTATTTTTTTTTCTCTGAGATAATATACTTCTGTAATACATATAACTTATGGTTGTATTACATGGTTTATCAGAGGCTTTAGCACCAGTAAAATATTATTCTTGGCAGATATCAGTTTCAATGAAATTTGAACCACAGTTTATACAAGTTCTCATGCATTCATCCATGGAAAGCTAGAAATTAGACCATCAATAGCTCATTCAAAAAATATGGAATAGTTGGGAGAATGAGCCCCCGGAAGTGGCCCTGCTTGCCTGCAGCTTACTCTCTAGTCACAGAAGCTCATGTCTAGCAACGCTTGCTTTGTGCTTAGTTTTAAAATGTGATAACACTGCAACAGCCCCTACTCCCTGCTGATGCTGCCTCATGAGACTACTTTTCTGCAGATTTCTGAGAATTAATTGAGAGATCTACTGAGACAGAGCTGAGTTATGTCGTGTTGTTTTTGCTTCCAGGGCAATTATCTCATTTAGAACCTTCTTTGTATTTGACACTTTAATGTATACTCAAAGTATCTGCAAACAGGCACATATGTGCATACACAGAGGAACACGAACATTGAGACTACTTCCTAGGAAGGAAAAGATCATATTTTAAATTGACAGATAAAATTTCTAGATTTTATCCATCTATAGCCTCTACATTTGTGAATGAAATGGTTGTTTTGATAGCTGAACTGAATACTGAGATACTTTCAGTACATTTACCTCACTCCTGAGGTACAGAGCAGAGCAATGGGAGCTCATGAATGGAGTAAGTGATGGTTCTACCCCAGTAGAACAGAACGGGTATTTAGGAGAAGAAAGAGGCATTAATTATGTATGTGTTTTTCTGTTGCAGTATGTATTGTGTCCAATTTAATTTCTGATATTCTTGCTCTTTTCATTTGATCTCACTGTTTTGTTGACCTATATTCCAAGGTTTGCAAGTTTGAATTATTAAAATTCAGGAGCAAAAGTGATGTGTTGCAGAAGTGCTCATAATCAGGAGCCAGCATTTTCCAGACTGGTATGCCACATGTGTTCTAACTTCTAGTTATGAATAGTATTATCTGGCGATCTTATGAACAGTAGAGAATACTAAGAAACATGTGGAAATGCATTTGCTATGCCATAGGGTACTTCTGTTAAGCTGCACAAATATATGCACACTCTGATGCATCCACAAACTGTATCAATAACTTTTTTTTCCTCTTGAAATTTTGAGGGGGTCTTACTGGAATATTTGAAATGAATCTTGATAGACTTTGATAATCAAAGATACTATGCTTTGTCAGTCTATACTAAAGTACAAAAGAACCCTATGAAGTTCTTCGAGCATGTCCAGATAGAAACTATGAAACTGATAAGAAGTCTGAACATTTCGGTCATATAGTAGTGTTTTTTCTGATTTACTGTGCTCATGTAGTTTTCAAAAATATAATACATTTTCTGTGCTAAAGCAAGTTCCTTCTACTTTTATCTAAAATTCAACTCAACATGCAAATTATTGTTAGTTCTGAATAGCATTTTCAAAAACACCTCAGTGAGTTAGATTGTTAAGCCCTCTAAGCACGTCTAAAAATACCTTCAATTTCCTAAAGATACATGTAAGAAAGACCTGTACAAACAATCAAACAGAAAATCTAATAGGTAAGCCTGCAAATTCTGAACACATTAAAAATGCATGTAGTCTCATGTGAAATATCATTTAATTTGCTAGAAATAATGGGTCTAGTTTATAGTATGGAGCTGTTGAAATATTCCTGCCCAAGAAAAGTGCTAGAAAGGTATTAGTATTATTAGGCAGCCTCACAA
Source organism: Chauna torquata (assembly GCA_013399475.1). Lineage (NCBI taxonomy): Eukaryota > Metazoa > Chordata > Aves > Anseriformes > Anhimidae > Chauna > Chauna torquata. The sequence continues at coordinate 13,307 of VXAL01015892.1, read as the reverse complement.
AGTCTCAAAATTAGCACTGTGCGGATATTCCTCATTTAATACAGCCATTTAGCCTGACTACTTACTTCATTAATCAATGCCTGAAATTTAGCCTAAATAAGAACTTGTGATATGGAGTTCCTACATCAGCTATGACTCTGCAATACGCTCATTTGGAAAACACTGAGTTGTCCTGCTCTATACTCTGTATCTTTGTTTTCCTTCATAGTTTTCCATTCAAGCTATTGCATCTATACTAACATAGATTACATTGACCAGATAGATGTTTTTCCACAGATATTAATTTAAAAACACTTGAAGATTCCATGCTTAGTTGCAGCAAAACAGAGCCTTTCAAATACTTTTGAGCTTTTTGAAAATTTTGAAAAAAAAGAATTTGGGATTGAGTAGACTGCACAACATATTTACAGTGTGCATATAAAAAATCTTAGCTAAGTGAAAAATATTTTTTAAGACCTTTAAAATATTTTTATTCCTTCTTGATTATTTGATTATATTCTAATTCAAATATTCAAAATAAAAGACTGTCTTGTGTCAGCTATTTTTCATGGTCAGATTCAAGTTAACTAGCTTGAAATTAATTATAGTTCCCAAGCCCTCTAAACTGTTTTTCCTGTACATGGTGATCATGGAATATTGTCAGCTCTCACTAACATCTTTAGGAATCTGTCCTAATATTTTGAAACATCTTTGACAATTTATCTGGGGAAGTGTGTACATGTGTAAAGAAAAAATAGAGTAAAAATAATCCCTTTAAATATTTTTGAAAATTATTTCAGAGCCTGCTAACTATAAGAAGAAATAGCCAGCTTTTTTCATTACTTTCACAACAAAAGTAATAGAATGATAATTAATGTTAGGCCCTACTTTTCTTTTCAAGGAAAAAGTAATACATCTTAATTAAACAGTATAGAGATAAGCAAATAATGTGAAGTTTTACCAGAAAAGGGTTCATCTGAACAAAGAGTATGGCACAGCCCAGTGTATTTTAATGAAATATTCTGCTTAGTTGATACAGAGCTTGTGAGAAGCTCAACTGAGTAAAAATATCTCAAAATAAATAATTAGATTATTATGGATAGTAAAGACTCTCCTATGAAGAAAGGCTGAGAGAGCTGGGACTTTTTAGCCTGGAGAAGAGGAGGTTCAGGGGGGATCTTATCAATGTGTGTAAGTACCTGAAGGGTGCAAAGAAGATGGAGCCAGGTGTTGTCTGTGATTCTGAGTGCCAGAAGAAGAGGAACACAGGAGGTTCCCCCCGAACATCAGGAAGCACTTCTTTACTGTGTGGGTGACCGAGCACTGGCACAGGCTGCCCACAGAGGTTGGTGGAGTCTCCCTCCTTGGAGATCTTCAAAAGCCACCTGGACGTGGTCCTGGGCCTAGGTGGCCCTGCTTGAGCAGGGGTGTTGGACCAGCTGACCTCCAAAGGTCCCTGCCAACCTCAGCCTTTCTGTGATTCTTCCTGGACCTCCACTTTTGATCACTGTCAGCGAATTGTAATTTTAGTAAGCCCAGGTCCTTCAAACAGATCATGATGTACTATGTGCCTGTGTTGTCTTCAATTAATGTGGTTTTTGGTGGTTTTGTTTGAATATTTGTTTCATTTTTGGTAATAGTTTGAAAAATTACAAAGTTAACCAAAATTTAACTGAAATATGTGCTTCAGTAACACGACTATGAATTTGGATGTAAGTTTAAATATGTTTGTGTAACATTATTCTATAATGAAGTAGTCTTCTTCTGGCTCAGGGAAATTCCTGTGCTGTTGGAAGGATATGCCAGTAAAGCGTTTCTCACACCTTTCTTATGCCTCGGCTAGTGGTTGAAGATACAGGACTAGCTGGACATTTGCTATGACTCAGAAAAGCTGCTTGTCTGTTACACTGTTATGCAACACTGATGTGTTCATAAGAAATTTGCACTTTTTTCCCCTGGTAATTTCGTCAACTAAATCAACGTTTCAGATGTCTTGGCTCCTTAAACTTATGATACATGATTATGTTATTTAAATAATTCAGTATCGCTGACATGAGATGAGTTTTTTTATGGATTAATAGAAGGGTGACCTTAATGTTTATCATAACAAAATAGAAGTGAATTGCCATTTTGCTTGTTCATCTTGACCATTCTTCTAGAATATACTCTACTGCTTTAGTGCCATAATTATTAGTTGACCCATATTCTCCCTTTCAAAATCATCCTGCTAAAGAAAATAGATGTAAGGTTTCTCTCACTAGGCTAGCAAATGAAATGTAACAGCCTGTAGTAATTTTTAAAATTAATTTCAGTCATTTTCTAGCTGCCTGATTTTAAAAGTTATGTGGCATATCATCATATATGGCACATCAGAGTGTCTAAATTTCAGTCTTTACCAAGGACTCATGACATATGTCAGTAATGCCACTAATGCCATCCATATTTATGATAGCTAATAAATACTGGAATTTCTTCTTTAAAGACTTGTTATACTATGCCTATGCCTACATCGTAGAGCATATTTCTGTTAGAGTCAAAGTGACCATCTATCAAAGAGGAATTTAACTATTACCTGTGTTCTTTACCTTATCATAATGATATGAAAACATATTTTAAAATATGTTGGTTGGTTTTGCTTCATGCCTGAATGGGTATAAAGCCATATTTTTTAGATATTTCTGACTTAATGAGTTAAACGAGAACAAAATCTGGCACATATTTTTATATTATCTTATGGTAATAGTCATGCTGCAGAACAAAGTATATGCCAAAGTTGCAGGGCTTATATCTGGGCTTTTAAACATTCTGTTTTGAACTCTCCCATTTATTTAATATTTTCCAGTTCTGTAGGGCAAACTAATTATTCCAAAATAGTTATTTGCTAGCAAACTGCCTTTCAGACTGCTGTCCTAAATGCAAAAGCAGAATTTCTTGCAATCTGATGGCATGAAGCATTGCTTTTACTCTCCTTCTTAAGGCCAGAAGCTTATGTTTCAGCATTCCATGAAAAATAGAACAAAATGGCCTGCTCTGGAGGACAGCAGCCAGTGTTTGCCTAAGCTGTGTTAGCTGTTGGCAATGAATAAAAGCCCCAGGAATGGCACAGCTCTTTGAAGCAAAAAAGATCCCTCAGCACACTAAAAACAGTGGGGTTTTCCTGCCTGGCATTCCTGCTAGACCTGGACACTGGACAGACATTGCATCCTGTGAAGCAAAGCAATCTTAAACACAGCAGTTAAAAATCCTGCCTCCTCTGATATCCATGGCAAAAATCCCAATGGAGACAGGATTTCACCATGTTTATCCAGGCTCCAAGATACTCCTTGATGTTTATAGGATCCCACCATGCAAAGGACTGCTGTAAAAGTTCCCTTGACAGCAGTTTCCCATCCACCAGCATAAAAGCTGATCCTGGCTTGTTTTGGCAGAAATATTAGCAGCAGCACAAGCCAGGGTTGCACCCACCAGACCCAAGACTAGAGAGGCATGAATATGTACAATAATACCATTTTACCACCTCTCCTAGCCCTGGCTTTCATAAAATATATCTCAGCTTATCCAAAGGATCTGGACAATTTCTTCTAAAAATCACTTAGCATTGAGAAATGACTTCTCCAATATGCTATGTGTTAGAGAACTCATGGAAGTGTGGGGTGATATAAATGTTTTATTAGCACTCATTTAGGATGACCTTACATTACTCAGAATTGGCAAAACCACAAGTGAGTCACATGGTCATCCTAAATGCACACCTGGAAAGCATTCATGCCACGATGCACCAGTAAGGCCAGCAGGTCATCAGCAAGGCAAATATGAAATAGTTGACAAGAATGACTGGCCTCTGGAATGGAACTCTGGCTCCTGATATCTATTAATTTCCGTGCTTTGCAGGGGCTGACATGTTTCTGAAGCAGACTGGCGTACCACAGAAAAAAATGACACTTGTTTTTTTTTGTATGATGTGAAGATGAAAATTTGATTTGAGGCTATTTAAGTCTAATCAGCAAGCAAATATGTCAGGCAGGCTTACCAAACTTCTGAGTGTAGGAAAAATGAAAAACAAGATGCACATTTCTGTAACGTAAAGGTATGCTTACGTATCAGCCAAAAGCCTCAACAAAGCCTCAAGTCATAGAAAAATGTATTAATAAAACTGTTTATTCTAGACTGTTGAATTTACTAGGACATAGTAAACTAATCTAATACATGAAGTTATGTGGCTTGCAATACAGTTCCTTTACATTCAAAAGAACCCATTCATAAATGTGAATCCATACACAATTACAGAGCAGAGGAATGCTCTAACAAAACTTTTCCTTTCTACAGTCCTTCTAAATTCCACACCCACCTTTTCTGCAGACATGCTGAACACCTGTATGAGATGGTGCTTTTGAAAATGTGTATCAGAATAGTAGTTTCAGTATGTTTATCTTCTTTCTTTAGTGACTCCCTCTGTTGCTGCATACTTACCTTTCTTGGTACATTTTGATGTCCTGTTTTCAGTCCTGGGTATATTTTTTCTGAACAATCTCATGCACAATTGCTCAGATTTGTTATGAGTCTGCCACAGTTTTGTCCCAAACAGCATAGCTGCTAATGTGTGAAAGAGAGGCTGAAGGGGATAGACCTGCCATTTGTTTGTGGCTGAAAGGAAAATAAAAAGCGAAATAGATCATAGTAGCTTATTGTTTTACCATGGCCATGCGATTAATCCTGCGAGAAACGGGAATAAATTGAATGTCGTGAATGCAGCTGTGACTAGATGCTGGAGAATGGGAACATCCTGTGACAAAAAGCTAGTATATTAACTCTTATGAGTGATTTTACTTGTGATTTTCTCTTGTTCTTGCCCCACATACATAGGATTCTTTTCTTGCTTTTTCACTCTCAGTTATTTATGATTTTCTCACTTTTATAATTTCGCTTATAGTTATTTCATATGAAGATTATCTTCTGACTGGTAGGCTCTTTAACAGTGACAATGACAATACTTTACTTTCTATAGTGGTTTCATCCAGAATACTCCACTTTATAGAAATGTGACACCTTTGAAAAGCAGATACTTCTGGGAATGAAGACGAGTCAGGTATATGATAAAAATTCTAGACAGAGGCAGAGGGCAAACCATTATTGTTAGTAAAGGTGCCATTGGATCATTAACATTTGTGCAAAGATTAGAAAGCAGAATTTCTTCTTTGTTACTTATTTTTTTTTTTATGATGCTCTCATTATGCAAAATTTAGTCACGATTGCATTCACAGCATTCAATTTGTTCCCTCTGACTGACAAAGATTTGGAGTGGCTGAATCAGCAAGAACATTTGAACCTGTGGTGCCAGACAGTCTAAGCTTGCTATATTAAGCTATCCCTTTCCTGATTTCTTTTTTTTCTTCTTTTTTCTTTTTTCTTTTTTAAATGTAGTACCTTTTTTAGTTTCTTAGAATTTCCTCTCTTTTGCACCAGGCTATTTGGCAGCTACTGGGATGATTTTTATGGGTAGAGTAGTTATGTATTTATTTAGTTGTGAATTCACCTTTCTTTTAATTCCAGTCAAATGAACCACCCACCCGAGGTTTATTTCCCCTTTGGTTTCTCCAGTAAATCTCAGAATTAGGATTGGCATGCTGTTTTGTATGTTGTGGGGTTTTTTTGTTTGTTTGTTTGTTTTCCTTAAGTCTGCTAACATTGGGTAATTTTTTTACCTTTGCTGTAAAATGGTTTTGTTTCAAAAACATGCAGAACCAGCTGTGGTCTATGACCCATCCTGAGTCATAGGATACAAGACACACATAAACAGGCTGACCAAAGAACTCAGATTAGGCTGGCCAAACAGAAATTCACATGTTTTGGTTATAGGATGAAAAGAAAGCAAACAAAAGCTACCACATGTTGCAATCTTATTATATATTTACAATATTTATAGGTAACTCAGTTTTCAAAATGCCTCAGTTCAGTAGAAGTTTAAACATGTAGTGAGGTAGTATTTATTCAGGTGGACCTAAGCAGATTGGGACACATTTCCTATAACTCTGAACCTCAACTGTGTAGACACCTGCATTTGCATTAATTACATTCATCTACAGTTGTAGGAGAGAGGAGGACACTTGCAAGGTGGAATTTCTCTCAACTATTTCAAATGCCTGTTTTAAGAGGAGAGGAATCATGCTCCCAATCCCAGAGCATGAGCTTGCTGCAGCACTCTAGAGCATCTAGAGCTCTGCTAAAGATAGAGGTGATTCACTCATAACCAGATTTAGATGGATGAAAGATTCCCTCTGCAGAATGTCAGAGAAACAAAGTGAGTGTCTAATTGCTCAAGGGAAGAAGCAGAAGACTTAGAAATGGAGCATCATCTCCCTTAAGAAACTCTTCGGTGTTTGAACACAACCTTTAGCAGTAACAGTGTAGCATTTATCTTGAGGTACAAAATAGTTATAAAAATATTTTTTAAGTGTGTTTTTGTTGCTGTCACAGAAACTAGCATCCTGGATTAATCAATTTTTCTGGTATTCAGGGTGGAGGAATTCTAGATGGAGCTGTAACTAAATTTTGTTTTGGAGCTTATATTATATTTAGCAAATTGAACAGGTAATGCTACTGCTAAAGTACTAGGATTTAATGGTTCAGTTCACGATAATGTTGCAAACCTTTCTTATCCTGTCAAAGTTACTAGAGAAAGTTAGGTATTACAGAAATTACTTTTCACATGCCTTTCTGCCTCTTTCATTGCTCTTGTAAAATTAGTTGCCTCAGAATGACATCTGTAGAAATCAGCAAGTTGAATGGATGTAGGCTGGTAGCTAAACTGGAAGTAATACAACAAATGGCCATTCTCCTGCACCTCAGGTACTTTAGCGTATAGCCATTGACTTTAAAGAAAATGGTAATCTACTGCACTGCTTTGGTGATGTACACTTAAGTGGAAAGATTTTTTTTCATGAACAAGTGATGGGGATGTTTACTAGAATGAGAGAGAGTTCCAGTTTCAGTTTATTTTGTCTGAATTAGAATAAGGTCTTGACATTATGTCTTTCATGTCCTAAGAAATGGCACAGTGGGCAGTCTGGGAGGATTATATCTCAGTCTCTCAGACTGGAACTGCTGAGTTTTGTAGAAATAAATGCTAATTTCAGGAGTGGTTTAAACCTCTTTTTTTTTCCATGGCCTTATTCAACATCATTGTCATGGGACTAAAGAATCAATTTCTCACATTTAGATGGTGTGTGTGTTTGTGCATGTCTGTCTCTATCTCCTTTCCTAGTCATTCAATGGCTGTTTTAGCTTGGGCAAGGCAGGGACAATAAGGGCTGGGTGAGTGACTGAAACAATGAATTGTTGAGTAAAATAAGAAATAAAATCTCTTCTAAATCTAGTTTCATCCCAAACTTTTTTTTATGAAGGTCTCACTAATGAGTATGCTTTCAGAGCATCCTCAGGATGCAACACGACAGACAAGTACAGAAATCTGTTGGGGTGATAAATTCATCTCAGCAGGACCAGAATTTGAGAAGAATTGCAAATGTGCAATAGCAGATAAAACAAATGCTATTTTAGACAGATACACCCATTCTGGATCACAGGAAACCTGAATATTTCCAGAGTTCCTGTTCTCCAAACCTTCCACTAACATGAATGCAATATTCCCAGTGCCAGAGGGGACATTTTTTTCGTTGCCTTCTTCACAGATGTATTGCTGTTAAATTACTGATAGCTGTTTTAATCACAGCAGGTGATTAACCCTGAGTTATTTACATAGAAACCAACTATTTTGTTTTATTTTCTCCAAATATAGCTGCATAAAGCAGTAAAATATGCTAATTTTAAGGGAAAATAATGTGATACATATATTATAAGAAGTGGCATTTTAAAACTTTGTTGTATGAAAAGCAGTGGCAAAGTAATATTGATTTTACTGGGAAAAGAAGCAAACCAAAAAGATCAGATCTGGAAGACTAATATGTTACTTAATACAATCATTAGTAGTAAAATTGTAATTTCACTTTGGAGAGGCTAGCTGTGATAGTAAGCGGTTAACCCACCACATTGGAAACAATCATAGCACATAATGGACTGGAGACACTGAGTCTTCACAATCCTTGTTGTTACTGAGAACTGACAATATCAGAATCTTGTGATATTTTACTTCAGGTTTAGGTGGTGTGATTTACAAGAGCTAAGATGCAATTTTCAAAATATGAGAACGGTAACATTTTCAAACTTTTTATTAACATCAAGAGGATTTCTTAGGATTGTCATCAGCCTATGGAAATACATCAGGATAATTTCTTTTTTTTTTTTTTTTTAAGTGGAGCTCTTATCATTATTGCAATTAATTTCAGTTTTGTTTTACTCTTATTCAAGGAGAAATATGATTGTTATTCAGTATGCAGAACAACCTATTGTGCAAACTAATCAGAGTCAGAAGAGTCCTGTAATGACTGTATATGCATTCTAGTCAGGGGGTGAGTGACCCCTCTTTCTATAATCCAGATTTTATTTGATTTTATTTGATTTTATTTTTGAATCTTCGAATCTTTTCTGCAGTTTAGGCAAAGTTGTGACAAAGTTTGTGTCTTCAAAGAAGCCTCT
>VXAL01015891.1:142872-154783 GCA_013399475.1 Chauna torquata | reverse complement strand
TATTTAATATTGAGCTTTCTGGATGGAACTGTGACACTAATGGAACTGTGCATGTGATCTTAGAAAAGAATTAGGCCCCACTTTCTTCTCTCCTGCAAAACTTAGAAATGATGAAGTAACAGGGAAAGTTGGGGCAAAAAAACCTGAAAACTCTGTAGCAGAAAATCATTCCTTTATTCTTATTTTCTTCCCCTCTGTACTGTAAATCACATGCTTCATTGTTAGTTTTGCTATTTGGTAACTCTTTTCTTTCACCCAATAAATCTTTACCAATAGTAAAAACTAAAGAGGGAGAATACCTTTCTGAATCTATGAACCTCTGAAATCAAAGAGATGCCTGCTTGTTAGATTATATATTTCACAGATGAGAAATATCTACTTTGTTAGTCATTACATCCAGCCAAAACTGTGACACTAAGGCAATCCTAAGACAATCACAGTTTTCTTAAGCTTTCTCAAATAAACAGGATTCTTTTAATGTCTTTTAAGTCATTCAAAGATTCGAACAATTGTATTCATGGGAAAGCATTGTGAGCTTCAAATACCATAGGGAATACCATCTTCTAGTTTCTTTCTCTCTGTGTGCCATGGCAATCTGACAGAATTTGAGTAGCTGGTAAGTGAAGGCACCTGCTAGAAATTCCCCCCTGAATGTATTTCTTTTCCAAAGCTACTCTTTGGTTCTCTGCCAGGGAGCATTCTCAGTCAGTCTGGTTTTGTTCAATTGAAAATCAGACATGTTTATTTCATGCATTTTCCATGTTGAGGTGATATGGCTTACAGACAGCTCACTGAAAACAAAGAATGAGGCCCCAGTCATTAATACTTGCTGAGGGGAGAGTACACTGTTGCCTAGGAACTTGGGATGCAGCTTGAAAGTGGTTTCAGACATCCTTCATGGTTTTATGGTCTTAGTTTGGATGTGCAAAGTAATATGAGGGTTCTGTGGTGGGTATATGTTGTTCTAGGAGACAGTATTTGCCATGTCATTTTGATAGCGAGGATGGTGAGTCACCTCGAGGTCACTAGAGTTGAGGAAAAGTTGTATATATCGTTCTTCTGGTCCTCCAGAAGATGTTTTAGACTATCCAGAATGTTCTTGACTGCCTAATTACAAACCCCAATTCTTCACTCTTTCATCAGATACCCAGATCAAGTAATCATTTTACGGGACACTGTATATTAGTCATTAAATTTACAGAGGGAAAACAAGTATCTGGTTGCTAAGATCAGTAAAGAAGTTATAGACTACAAGGAATGTTGTTAGAGATCATGTTGGACTTGGACTTAATTGCTCTGTTCTTTTCTAATATTGAAGTGGGAAGCATATTATACTTAAAATAGCATATCAAGACTGCTTTGAGTTGTTTTAATTTGGAGAACAAAAAGAAAAGTTGCAAAGGGACAGTAGCGTGTCAACAGAAAAAAATGGGAAAAAGCTGGGGTTTTTTGCCCTGCTAAAGTATACAAAACAGCTTTAAAAAAAAGTATAATAGTGTAATCTTTATGTATCTACATATATGTGTATGTACAAGTGTTTAGATATATAGCAATAAGGGATTTTCCTCAGATTGGCAAGGGTGGATGATACTTTTGCCATTTATAGGAAGGACCAAATAAAATATTAAGGTTATCTGTAAAAAGCAAATATATATCATAGGGCATATTCAGAAGCTTGTAAGAACTTTCTCAAATCATAATTTCTCATCAAATGCAGCATATGTAGGCTTTGGTATGGAACAGTCTTAAAAAATTTCATGCTGTCTAAATTGTTGCAGCAGCATGCCAGAACCAATCAGCTATCCGTTTTCTTCTTAAGCTTTTAAAAGAATTTCAACAGCATGATTCAAACTTTCACAGCTGTGGTAGAAGTCTTTTGTAGGATTGCACTTTGCAATAGTTTTCCCTCTGTACAATTAGGACATTGGGCATTGTGAGTCTCATTGTGCTTGGTGACTGAAAATGGAACATCATGAAAACTAGATTCCAGAGCTGTTAAATCAGGACAGAAATTAATATTAACTCTTGATTCTGCATTATAAGAGTCTTGTGTAATGCCAAAGATAGCAACAACTTTCTCGATTGCTAGATGAAACCATGTCGTNTCACAGCTGTGGTAGAAGTCTTTTGTAGGATTGCACTTTGCAATAGTTTTCCCTCTGTACAATTAGGACATTGGGCATTGTGAGTCTCATTGTGCTTGGTGACTGAAAATGGAACATCATGAAAACTAGATTCCAGAGCTGTTAAATCAGGACAGAAATTAATATTAACTCTTGATTCTGCATTATAAGAGTCTTGTGTAATGCCAAAGATAGCAACAACTTTCTCGATTGCTAGATGAAACCATGTCGTGGTTTGTGCCCCCAGAAAAACTAAGCAAACAAGCAACCTAAGCAGAAAGAGAGATGACAGTCTGTGGAGATTTTTAGCATTTCATTTTGGAATTGCTAGGTATTATATCAACCTTGCTGAGATTTTCATTAAAGCAATGCAGAGAGCTTGGAAGCTAAACTAAGCCTGACCTATGTAACTGCCAAGTATGTTGTAACCTGTTTTGTAAAGAATTGCTTACTCTGATCTATTATACATTTTTAAACCTGGAGAAACTTCTAAGCACATCGGTGCATGCAAGCTTTATTGATCTTAACCCTAGTAACTTCTGTGCAGAATTGAGAATGGATTTAATGCTGCAAGTGTTCTGAGTTGAACTTTTAGGACCCTTTTAGGCTTCCAAATGGATATAGTGGTGGCCCACTCTTAATAGCAAGAAAAATTCCTCTTGACTCTGGAGAGACTGTAAGAGGTCTCTGGATCTCAGTCAAAACACAGAAGTAAACAGAATAGAAGAACTGGTGATAAAGAAAAAAAATAGCATTCAACCGAATATTCAGAGAGGCATTAAGTATCATGGGCAGTAAGGCTCCTGAGAGTCCTTTTATTGTGTTTGTCAAGTTTAAATCTGTGTGGTGAAAATACATCTAGCATGTTTTCCACAATGGCTTGCAAATGGTTTTTTTTTTTTCAGGCAGGTCTCTAAAGGTAAGTGACTTTGGATTTCAGACTTGCAGACCAAACACCAAAGAACCATGCGGTTGCCATAAATTTTGTCTGAAGTGTTTACGTGACAGGAAAAAATAGCTGAAAAAACTTTGGATCAATGGAAGATGTTGAAAACTATTTTTCATATACAGTTTTAAAGGATAAATATAACCAAAACTAATAGAACAACCATAAAGACACATTTTCCAGTGAAATATCTACAGGCTTTATGAGAAGCAAAGAAGCCAATGGCTGGCAAAATTCCATTTACTAGGTGTTGAAAACCAGAGATCTTTCAGTGATAAGTAAGGTAAGCCCACAATCTGGAGAGGGTATCATAGGAGGGTAAACAAAAATTGCTGAGGGGAAACCAAGAAATGCGTTACACTGGTTTAGTCATTGCTCTTTCTTTTCTGAAGTGCTTTAGTTTCCACAGAGCCTAGAAATTCTTTCTTGAAGATCCAATAAAAGTATGTAGCCCTATAAGCATCTTAGCATCACACCAGACTGCGGTCAGAAGTTTGGGACTATGACAGGAAGAAAATAATTAAAAATAATTCCTTGAGAAGGAAGGGCAGACTGAATATTTTGGCAGAACCTTAGACACTTTCATTACAGGTATTAAGGGATGAAGGTCCTCTTGTGGTGGGATACCTTTTCCTCTCCAGCAAAAGCAACTGACAATGAATGAAACTTCTAAGGGAATGGAACTGCCAAAAAAACCTGAAAGTAAGGCAGTAGAGAGCACTGGAGATGCAACTGATTTTCCTTGCGGATATTAAATGACAGTAGTGGATGTAGGATCCCCATTACATCTGAATCCGTTTGCATGGGATGGTGCGAAGCTGTTCTGCACGTTGCTCCCAGAACTTTCTGACTGGTATCACTGCCCTATCCCCACAGAGTCTAATGGGGTGTTTCACGTAAGTTGATGTGGGGCCTATCGAGTTCTTTGAGAATAATGTTAGAATGATTTCACCTGTGCTGAAATGTGGGTTTGGTGGTTCATTGAAAATGATGGAGAGTGAATGTGGCTGCTGTATGGAGGGTTTTTTTTTTTTTTGTGTATGACTTCATATTATATAGTTATATTCATATTATAAAAGACTAGAGCTGTTATTGTGTTACTGTTAGCAGTTCAGGAGAGGGAAGTGCAAAATAGTGTGATTAGCCATTGAAGAGAGCTTGAGATGCTTTGTAGGTGATTATGTTAACTGGCCTAACATGAAGCTTAAGATAAAAATCCATGCCTCAGGTAGTATTCTGCTTACTGTTGTACTGAAGAAGCATCCATTTCAGTTGTTCTTAGCTCTTTAGTGAAGACCTCAACCTCAATCACCCTATACGCTTAGATCGCCTTTGATGAAGTAAATCTTTTGATGAAGTAAAGGAAAATAGAAATTACCAGCAGATCCTTTTGTGTAGCAACCAATACTGAAGCTGGTAGCTGTATTTGATCTGATTCTCTTATTCCCAGTTGTCGCCCTTGCCCTTCTCCTCTTCCCACCTAGTCTCTGCAAGACCATGACTAAGAGCTAGAAAGACTTCCCATTTCAGAGACCCACGCAGAGATGGGTGATCCATCATTTCATCCAAGTGTTTCCTAATGCAGAGATCTCAAACTGTGTGTAGAATAACAACAAGAACATTAAAAAAAAAAAAAAAAAAAAAAAGCAACTGCAGGCTTTAAAACTGTTTGGTGCTTTTGCAGGCATCACAGTCCAAAGCCTGCTATTGATGAGTCTCAAACTGCCCGGTATGGAATGTGTCTTAAATAACCTGAGACATGGTCTCAAGTATAGTGTGTTCAGGCTCATGGCATCTGGACTAAGTATAGGGTGGAAGACATCTTCAAAAGCAGTGACCCTTCTACATCCAATGCAGACCCATTAAATTGGCGTTTTACACACACACACACACACACACACACTGCATTGGTGAATTGTACTATGTCCAGGAGCTTGGAGGATCTGAAAAGATATAATTTGCTTTGTATCACAAGTTACTTGGTTTATTAAAAAATAATTTTAATAAAAACTAGCCCAGTGCTGATTCTGTTTAAAAAAAAAATAATCTGAAAATCTGTATGTCTGTACACATCATGTATGTCTTCATTTTAGACTGTGATGCAGAGGTGCCTGACCTGGATAACAAGCTGGTATTGGAGGACTATCTCAATGTGTGTTGTGAATGTGATTGCATAAACTCATTTCACTCAGAGCAGTACTTACATGCTAGCTGATTTTATTTTATTTCTAGATCATTGGAAAATGCCGTGTTTTTCCTCCTGCTTTCAATCAGGGCAAGAAAGTGAAGCACTGCTTAAGAGAAAAGTGAAAGATATGCACTTTGCAAATCAAGGACAAAATACTTCAATAAATATATTGGCATTAGGATAAAAATTGGAGCATGGTTCTATCTCCTGTCAAGTCTTCTTGCCCCTCACTTCCTACTCATTACTTTCTGCATTGGTCTGTCTTGAACTCAGCTGAACTGTGGCAGTACAGGACAGTTTGGGCAGGGTTGGTGTCACAGGCTGAGCTCTTCCAGTACAAGAACGTCAGTGGTCTTTCGCTCTGTGCAATAGTCAGCTCAACAAATGGAAGTAGGATGGTGTATTTGTTTTCTAGGTTATAATAAATCAGATATCTGTATTTCTTTATTTCTGTGGATTGATTTTCTCAATGTCTTGGGTTAGGTCTGATCTAGTCTCCCTGAACACACCATCATCCAGCAGTGGAAATGATTTTAAAAGATCAAATTATATTATGTTAGCATTGTAAGTATCTCTTGCTGTGACTTCAGAAAAATCTATGTGACCTATAAGCACAAAATGAAGAAGTGTTTCCAATTGGAAATGTCAATCTTATGCCTGCATGGGCGGGAAGGGAAAAGACATTGAATGTTTTTGTCCATCACTTCTCTGAAATCTTTCATATGTAGCATCTCTGGAGACCATTGTGCTCAGATGGGCAAGTATTCAGTGGCTTGACACAGAGAAAATTCCAGTGCTTCTCTTCAGAGAAATGATATTAGAGAAGATATTCCTTCTTCCTTCCTGTGCTCTCAGACTGCCTCACTGGGAGCCTGCGGTTTTTGTACTGCTATTCAATAAATGTGATTCCTGTACAAAACATTCAACTCCAAAGGGTATTATTAATCAGTGGAATCTATAGATACAAGACCGAAGAAAGTTTCTTTTTCCTCTGCGTTCATTTCCTTCTTATTTCAAAAGAGTTGAGTGTATCATCTGGGACAAAGCTATCTCTCCCCAGAGGCTATTTACTGCAGATATTTATGCAAATAGTTCATTTTTCCTTCACAAAAAAAAAAAAAAAGAGCACCAGATGCCAGCAGCTGTGATCTTTTCTGTGGTATTGGTAAAAGGCAAGGTGGTACATAGGTCAGGTTGATGGATGGACTTGATGATCTTAAAGGTCTTTTCCAGCCTAAGTGATTCTTTGATTCTATGTCCTGATTTTGCATACCAAAATAGGAATTTTTCTTTGGGTAAGTACATCTATAAACTCACATTCAGATGCATTATCATCAATTACACCTGGTTCATGCATGTCAACCTAAGCATCTAGAATCTTAGGTATGTGCAGTGAAGAAGAAACATGAGATCCAACAGTTGCAGAGACCAGAGATAGTGGGATCTTCATGTTTACTGAGAAGTAGTTTTTAGAGGGAATAGTTCTAACCATTTATTTTGTATTTAGGAAGTCCTGTAAGATGTGAAACTTTGTTATTTACGACACAATGCTGATGAATTTCCAGCTACAATATTTAACAACGAAGTAAAGTAGACTGTTTTAGTTAAGGAAAGGTATGGTGAAGCACTAAACTTTCTAGAGGAATTGGTCTCATACTGCAGCTCTGTGTAAAGCACACTTTTCTCTGCAAAATGCTGTTGCTACAAACAAGACCTGGGTTGCTTGCATGGCAGTTCCTGGAGCTGACAGGGGTGTGTGTGCTGGGTCTGTTGCTGTGGGAACTAATGAAGTTCTAAAGTGAGCAGTAAGATTTCCTTCTGCTTTGATCCCCTGGGGAGGATGAGCAAGTCCTTTTCAAATGCAAATCTTCAATATGTAGCCTATGTAGAGGGAATAAAGATGGGAAGGAGAATACATCTGTTTTAAGCTTCAGGCATTTTTGAATTGGTTGTGCTACTGGTGTACTTTTTTTAAACTTTATTTTTTCCTACTTCTGCACAATATTACATTGAGTAAGCTTGGCTATGCTAAAATCACTCCAATGTTTGGAAGCGATTTTTCTTTTCTGTATGCAGGAGGTTGGTGGGTTTGGTGGGACTGTGCATTCTTCTCTCCTCAAAGAAGGGGAAGTGAAGAGCTTCTTGCCCCCCAAGAATGAACAAGTGCAATTTTTGTCTTTTTTGGGGGAAGAGTTTTGCTTGTGCTAATAAGGAGCTGTCTTCTGGGCTTCAGCAAGTTACACTTGTCCATGTTTCTTCTCTTCCTCTATGAGAGCTCACACCTTAATGTTTCGTCATAACCTAACATTGGATTGCAGACAATTCACTTTAGAATTTTTTTCTGAACTTGTAGAAACATCTTGTTCTGCAGCTTTTCATCTGTGCTTAGCTACTAATTATAAACGACATTCTTCCAACATCTGAAATAGTTATTTCTGTGCAAAAACCTGTAAAATGCTGAGCACCTTTCCTGAAAAGAGGTACAGCAGCCTATAACTTGGGAACCAAACTATATTCAGTGGATATTTAATCTCAAATTTAAACTGCAAGCTGACTCTTTCAATAAAATATTGCCTGCTTGATGTTTTAAAAGCTGCCTTCTTCCTGAAAGGCTTACAATTTACATATTTTGGGAAAAATAGAAAACAGCTAGGTCAAGATCACCTCAGTTGAAGAGAGGATAACGTCAAAAGTTGCTTCTGTGTTCCCCTAACCTGGGAGTGGCTGTCCAGTGAGTTCTTTAGAGTCCCTCAGCCTCTAGGTCTCTCTATTACAATTGCCAGTGCCAGTTACTGTTCCTTGAACCAGATTTCTGGAAACAGGAGGTAGCAGGTAAACACAGAAGAGAGCAGCGTTAGCGGAGGTGTGATGCCATTGAGTGCTAGAGGCTAAAGCCTTAATGCAGACACGATTTTATAACCTCTCCATGAACTACTCAAAACCTCTGTGGCTTGGATCTGCTAAGGGGGAAACAAATATTGTCTGCTTTGCAGATGGAGTAATTGTGAAGGGTCTGTTTGCATGGACACTCACTGAATGAAAATGTGTGTTTTGCTTATTCAGCCATCATTATCAAGGCTGTGCAGCATTCTTGATTTGGGGATTAACAATAGGATTTCAGTGCTGTAGTTCCACTGACTTCAGTGGCATGACCTCTGCTTGTCATGGGAACTGAAAAAGGAGCTGGATCCACTAGTTTTAAAGTTGCTTTTCATTCTAGCTACTAAGCAGGTCGTGACTTTCTCTTACCATGTGTTTCCCATAAAAGCCCTGGCTGCCTTGAGTGCTATATGATAGGCTGTCTGGAAGCAGGAGCCAAAGTGCATGCACTCTGCTAGAAAGACTTTCTGAAATATCTTGTATACAGTAGCTAAATTTGCCACATGCTACTTACGCTACAGTGTCTGCATGCGGTCACATTTACAATGTTCACACTGCAGCATTCACAGGCAAACCACGTAATGATGAAAGGGCTCCAGTACATACAGCATGATGTAAAAACAAGTTAAAAATAAACTTATGAAACATCTAAGGAGTGGAAAAATCCAAAAGGCTGTGCAGGACAATGCAAGCCTGTATTCTTATGGACGGAGGTGAGGAAAGGAGAACTAAACACATGTCAAAACAAATACACCGAAGGATATGAAAAATGTTCTCTCCTTCCAGATTTATTTTCTGTAACGGAGACCCAGCTTGAGAATTGAAAGAAAACTCGTGTAAGTGTTGCATCAATGTAAAATGGCACAGTGTTCAGCTTGTAGAATGTATTAGTTAAAGAGTAATCATCCAAAACCAGCATTTTACTAAGTTATTTCATTAAACTTACTGTTTATTTTACCTTTGGCAATAGCAAACTAGCAGGTTTTTATTGCTATGGATACTATTTGTTTGTTTGTTCTCTTGCGTTGTCTTTTTGCTAATGGTTATAAACTCTCAAGTCTGGAAGCTGACCACTTGTACAGGAAAATCACCTTCATCAAAGGAAAAATAAGTTCATTAGGTTTCTTTTGTTTCTTTTTAACTGTACTTTTTTTTTTTCCCCCAACCCCACTGAATTCAAGGCAAAATGTGCAGGTTTCAGTTATCATAGGACACTATTTAATATTCAGATCATCTTCTCGTCTTTTGGTGTAGATGTTCTTGTAGC
Source organism: Chauna torquata (assembly GCA_013399475.1). Lineage (NCBI taxonomy): Eukaryota > Metazoa > Chordata > Aves > Anseriformes > Anhimidae > Chauna > Chauna torquata. The sequence continues at coordinate 145,379 of VXAL01015891.1, read as the reverse complement.
AGCTGTTGTGGTTTCCCTTCATGGGGCAGGAAAGCTTTTGTGCTGCAAGCAAAGGGTGCATCACTGGGGCAGAGTAGCTGTCGTCAGTGGTTTTCCAGAAAGGACATAGACAAACAGCCTGGTAATATCTCCAGGAAGGGAGGGAGAAAAGCCTATGGAACCCAGCGCTACTGTGTAGCTGAGCTGTAGACCAGACAGATGAGCTGTTGGGTGTCTGATGTGTTCTCTCCCAGCAAAGGCGCAGGGCCAAGGTATCTGACAGCATATACTTCATTCACTGCCCTCGGCCTGACGCATGATGCATCGGGTGATCACGCATCAGGACTACCCCTTCTGTCTTATGAAATGGTTTCCTAAAAAGTTCAGAGGTAAACTTAAACGTAGGACAAGGTGTAGGCACCATGACTCTGGGCTAAATCCTGCAATGTGTTGCCTCTGTAAAGAGGCAACTAAATAGCCAAGAATTCTGGGTTTGACGCGATACTGGTTAAAATTGGTGGACTTTCTGCTGAACAAAGATTAGCAGTCCTAACGGGATTTGTAATGACTTTGAAATACAGAGATTAGAAATGCACATTCTTCCTATTTACCCAAAACAAACAAACAAAAAAAACCACAAATTTTAAAAACTACAGTTAATTTCGTGTACATAGGTGATGGTTTTTTTTGTTTGTTTTTTTTTGTTTACCTGTGTATAAACTTTAATAAATTGCTGTATCTAACTACAGAGTGGGCAGCAATAATTCCTAGTGTGGAATAGAGAATTTCTGAATAAAGAGGATCAGCGTAAAATCCTTCCATCTGTGCCCTAACATGGCTTCCACCATCTGACATACAGATATGATAGTAGTGGGAGCTATGTGATGGTTTAAATATTTTTTTGGAATAGGAAACCTTTTCTAAATAGACAGAGCCTTGGATGGATGGATGGATCAGAAAAAGGCAAACATCTCGCTGAAAAACGTGTCCTCTCTGCATCTCAATGACATTGAGACTGCAAGGCTTCTATAAAGAGAAGCTGATGAGTATAACTTTTGAGTCAACATAAGCACATAATAAATCTAAAACTGAACCCTGCAGTATGACCCACTATATAGCAGGGTGGATCTGAAAGCATATAACTTTGAGATCTGTGGAAGGATTTTGCAATCCATTCCCCAGTTCTGCAGCTTGAATTAATCAGCTGCAGTTTATACTTATATTTTGGTTATGGAGCACTTGAGTAACTTACATTGCAGTGCAGGAGCTAGATTTGTAATGGAGATGCATTAATCCTTGTGAGATAAATATCTAAAATCCTATTTGTAGTCCCAATGGAAGAAAAATAAGTGGGAATGTGAGAGGGGTCTGGCTGTATGTTTAGTCTTTAACAGCTGTGTGACAGAGGTGATCGTAGATGAATAGGAGCAATCTTCTTGGTAGTGAGGAAAATTCTAACTAGGTTATATGAATTTCTATGTTCCCCCGGTTTGTTCTGAAGAATTATTCTGAATTTTTCATTGACAGATTTACCCTGAAGTAAATGAGATCTGGCTTTTGTTTTCTGTGATAATCATACTTTGTTTCTATCCAGATATATTTGATCTGAACCCATAATGATAACCATCGACATACAGCAACTGTTATAAAACTAAGCAAACTTTTTGAGGCCATAAATGTCATTTTATTTTTGAATTAAGTAAATCTGATTTTCAGTTAAATATCATGGAAAACTTATAGGAAATAAATCTGAAGAAGCTCCTCTGGATAGGGCAGGGGGGTGGGGAATGAGGGGAAGTATGAGGGTCCTCTGCTGTCAGTGAGATTTATGAAGTTTCACACACCCACACCAGCCTTGATAAGTGGGGGGGGGGGGGGGGAAGGACCTTTTTTGGCGGACCNGGGGGCGATGATCATTTTTGCAGTACCCTGTACCTTTTTAATGGATATAGAATCACTTTCCAACCGTGTAGCGGGAGAGTTCAGGATTTGCCACAAAGTGCTGTTATTGGCAGCTGTGGTGGTTTTACCCAGCTGAGCAGCAGAACTCCACCACAACTGCTCTCGTCCTCCTCAGAAGAACAGGGGGAGAAAATATGATGGACAAGGGCTCAAGGGCTGAGATAAGGACAAGGAGGTTGCTTGCTGATTACTGTCATGGGCAAAACAGACACAGCATAGGGAGATTAATATAATTTATTACTATCACCAGCAGACTAGAGCAGTGAGAAACTAAAAGCAAAATAAAAACACCTTCCTCCCATCCACCCTCTTCACCTCCTCCCCCCGAGCAGCACAGGGGAATGGGGAATGGGGGCTGCGGTCAGCCCATATCGCTTCGTCTCCGCCGCTCCTTCGTGGTCACTCTGACCCTGCTCCAACGTGGGGTCCCTCCCACGGGATGCTGTCCTTCCCGAACGGGTCCTGCGTGGGCTTCCCACAGGCTGCAGCTCTTCAAGAGCTGCTCCAACATGGGTCCGTACCACGGGGTCCATCCTTCAGGAGCAAACTGCTCCAGCACGGGTCCC
>VXAL01015891.1:109763-142387 GCA_013399475.1 Chauna torquata | reverse complement strand
CTTTTGGAGCCGGCTGGAGCTGGCTCTGATCTGACATGGGGCAGCTTCTGGAATCTTCTCACAGAAGCCACCCCTGTGGCCCCCCTGCTACCAAACTTTTAACACATAAAGGTATTTTTCGCCAATACAGCAACTGGGGAGTAAATGTGTCTGCAGGTAGGAGAAAGGTGTGGTGGTTTAACTTGGGGTCAGTGCATTCTATCTGTTGGTTGTGGCCAACTCGTGAAGCTGTAACCGTGCTGTTTATCGGATCTGCAAATCAAGATGGTGTTAATATTGACTGGCACTTCCTTCTAGGGCATATGTGTTGTGAACACTGTAAGTAGTTCATTGCAAGGCTGCGGTCTCTCACAGGTGCAACATGGAGTTTGATTACAAGGAGTCTGTAGCAGCACCGCAAAACAAATTTGGTTTTAACAGATGATGACTTTCTGACTAAGCCTTGATTAGAAAAAATGAGTATTTTCAGTTTAAAGTTCAAATTTCTTTTTTGGGATTTTCTAGAGGCATAGGACAAATATACTCTTCCTAACTGCTGTGGAGCTGCCCTTCTCCTGTGATCCAGTCCAAATTCACAGTTACGTACACTGATCAGCATCTTCTTTTTTTTATTAACTTTCTATTGGACTACCACCTCTCTCCTTCTAGAAACTTTTCTATTTATCCATGGAAATGTTTTTTTGACAAAAATACATCATGATACATGGGATGATTTAATCATACCTTTCCCTGTACTAAATTTCTCATTACAACTGTGCCTGTGATTCTTGCCATTTCACCAAGTTCCCCACTAATATTCTGTGTGGAAATGGAGGCTGTTCCACACTCCTTGAAACTCTTAAGGCTGTCCCCAGGGCATTCTCCTTTGTGACTATGGCAGATATGTGACAGATTTGTTGTCTAGTAAACAGTGAAAGGGAGGAGACAAAGAGAGGCTAGTGTGTTCCTTCCCACCTAAATAATAGAAAAATCTGCTTAGAAAATGTTTTGTTTTTCCAGGCCCCATTTAGGCAAAAAAGCTGCTCATGTTGCATATCCATCTCCCTGTTCCTTTTATCAATAGATACAAAACAGAAGGGCCACATTAGGTACACTAGCATGAGATGTTTTACTCCAAAATCATTAACTGTCAATAAATGCTATTTAGAGTGGATTGTAGACACTATATTTACCTGAAAATAGCTGTGTAGCAAAGGTGAAAAATCATTTATTTTATGACTGAAGCATACTGTATCTGTCCTAAATTTACCTATTGGATTTATGTGGGCATATACGTGTATGGTCAATTAGGGAGTTGGTAGGATATATGTTGTGCTGCATCTTGTTTATCTGTTTGCCAGATTGAATTCTTTATGATCATACTTATCTTTTAAATTATAAGTGGTTTTCAGGACTTGACATCTATGCTGATNCTTGTCTTTATTGTATTCCTGGGCTGAAACAATTCAGGTTTTTTTTTATTATTATTTTTTATTTTTTTATTTTGCAATTTGATCTGCTTTGCTATGGTTACACTTTAGACAGAAATATTGATGTGTCTCATTTTCAATTCAGGGAGCAGGCCGATTGTTTTATTCCATTCATTCTTAATGACTTTCAAGGCCATTGTAAAGCACTAAATTCAGTACTTTCAGGAAAAAAATTAGTCTGGCCTTAGGTGGGGCTTTTTTTTTTTTTTTTTTTTTTTTTTCGCTNTTTTTTTTTTTTTTGAGGCTACAGAGAGTACTCTATTTTTCTCTTTGATAATGGATTTCACAAAAAGTAGGTTGGATACTGAGAACACACTGAACTCTTCACCTTATTACGCAAGTCTAAAGGATTTTTTTTCCCCTTAAATGTCCGGCTACATAAACAGATGACCTACCTGTTTATCACAGACTCATTCTTCGGATGTGACAAATTTCTGTGAATCAGTGCTTCCAATTAAGCAATATTATCAACATTTAGAACAGCTTGGTGGAATTTTCCATTGCTCTTTGTGGCAAAATGGTTATTTCCAGCATGTCTAGCAGACGTACTGCATCTGCCATTCTGATACCATTTCCTTTAAGAAATTGAAGGAATATTTTTAATATCTCAGGACAAGGTGATATATGAGTATTTATGCACTGTTAGTGTTTTTTTCTTCTAAATACCAATTATTATTGCCTCAAATATAAAATTAATGGAACATTTAGAGACATTTTTCTAATGATTTATCAGGTTAAATATTCTAGAGCCTGAGTTAGAAGTCTTGTATGGTGACCTTGATAATTTCTCCATTCCTGTCAGTGAAAAGTGTTCTTCTTATACACAGTGTATCCTTTTCTTGTTAATTGGTGTAGGCTGTTTTAGTCTGTAGTATTTTTTTGATCCCTTGTTCCTGTCCTATGTCCTATTTGAACTTTTTTCTCTGCACATGGAATGAGGAAAAAGCATGAAACCAGCACTATTTCAGGGATCTCCTTTCTATTGTGATGGCTTTCAGCTCATTAGCTCTACCAAAAAATGATATAGAAGTAGTTAATACTGTTGGGTTGGTTAACAAACATGTCTGGGAGACTGAAAAAATTGTATTGAAGAACCTCCTTGGTTCATGAGGGTTTATCCAAAGGGCAAATATGATCCATGTGTTTCTAATAGCATTGGTTAAGATCATACGTGCTTCTAACTGTGATTAGCTAGTGAAGATGGCTGGGCCACCTGGCCAGTGTGNCCCACACAGTGGCATTTTTTTCTAGACTCTAAATTTTTCTGGAACTGTCACTTTGTAGCGTATCGGTCAAGATCCAAATAATGAATATGATGTCTCCTGTGTCTTAAGGCATCACATCTGTAGACATTTGCATAAAGTCTGCTTTATTAGGAGTATCTTTAATAGTATCCACTAATTTGATATTGCAGGATCAATCGTAACCTTTCAAGCTTTATACAGCTGCCTTAAAGGAGGCTGTAGCGAGGTGGGGTCCATCTCTTCTCCCAGGCAACAAGTGATAAGACAAGAGGAAATGGCCTCAAGTTGTGCCAGGGGAGGTTTAGGTTGGATATTAGGAAAAATTTCTTCACTGAAAGGGTTGTGAAGCATTGGAACAGGCTGCCCAGGGAAGTAGTTGAGTTACCATCCCTGGAGGTATTTAAAAGATGCGTAAATGTGGTGCTTAGGGACATGGTTTAGTGGTAGGCCTGGCAGTGCTAGGTTAATGGTTGGACTTGATGATCTTAGAGGCCTTTTCCAACCTAAATGATTCCATGAATCTATAAGCAGTGACTGGCAGAAAAGAGTCAGGTCTAATTTTAGGTCTTAGCACAGTTTTTAGGTCTTAGGGTGAAATGAAATGGTTGCATAATGTGATAGTAGTTATTGGATTGGTGCTAGTGTCTCCTTCTTGCTTTTATCATGTTGGATAGAACAGATCTCTATATCAATTACTATTTTGCATGTGTGAGAATTAGTATTTCTACCACAATATTAGTTCCCTGAAGCTTAATTCTTTTTACTGTCAGATATGCTAAAAGAAATGTGAACATATTTTTCCAGTTGCAGTGTGGTAGGCTACTGTTATCTAAAAATATTGTGTATTTCAAGGTACAATGTTGTTTTGTCTGCGATCTCCTATAGCCCTATTCAGAAGTTATAGATGTGATCCTGCAGCTTATTGTATAGATTCCCATAGTATTGTTTTCAAGGTTGTGTCTATATTTATCTATTTACATGACAAAAGCTGTCGTAGATATCTAAGGAATCTTGGCATGTTTTTTAGTCACAAAAGTATCTTTGTTTTAAAGGCTCAGGAATGCTTCCTGGTGTCGTGTTTTTCTGTGTTTGCACATGTGCCTGGTTACTGCAGTATCTTTTGTCAACTTGACAAAGAGGTCAAGAGCTCAGCAGGCAAGAAGACTGATTTTTTGAGATTCCTTTAGGAGGAGAAGGGGTAGAAAGAAGCAGGAACATCATATTTTTGTAATCTCTATTGATTGGGTTCCTGTAGGAGTGTTTCCTAAGACATGCTAAACAGTGGGAAGGGAAAGGGAGGGATGTGTATGTTTGTGTGTGTGTGCATAGATATGCATAGGTATGCATATTGTGGAATATTGGAAGCTACTTCTAATCTATTTTTAATAGTTGATGTTTAAATGTACAGAAATTGATACTGGCTGGTTACTTTCCAAATGGGCCCATGAATGTAGTAAGTCTGTATGTATGGAAACTTCATACGTGGCTGAAAGTAATGTCAGGGTAGAAAGCAAAATGCTAGATAATCTACCTAGTTAAAACAGTTTACCTGGCAAAAAAAATCTTTTGTATCAACCCAAACTGCCTTTCGTATGGTTTCTTTTGTGTGTTTGAACTTACCAACCCCTAAGCTGGAAGCCAGTGAAGTTGTGTGAGTTTATCCTAGCTGAAATATCAGAACACAGTTCGCATACATGACGTTTACCGTCTCACCTCAGAGCCAATATTATGCATTGGTTTTCAGTGGAAGTCATAGGTGTCCTGATGTAACTGTCCTTCGCTCCTTCAAATCAGTTTTCATAGCTCAAGTAAACCATACAAGACAAATCTCTTTCGTGATATTCAGTGTACCTTTGATCAATTTTCATAGTTGAGTCATTGATCTGACTTAAAGTTACTAGAGGTTCAATGTATAGCAATGAACTGAGAATAATTGAACTGAAGACAGAGGAACTGGTATAAAATGGATTTGTAAGACTACTGAAGTCCATGAAACCAGAACGGGTTACCTTGAAAAGTGTCATTATAAGGCTGAACAAATTTTCTGGGGAAAGAATTTGGTTAAAGAGTACCTCTAAAACTTATGTGACCAAGGCCAAAGAAATAGGAATTTGTCTTGGTCATGAGTTTAGTGTTACTTCTATATATAGAANAATGAAAAAAAAAAATAAAAAAAAAAAAAAAAATATTTTTTTTTTTTCTTTTTTCCTTTTTCTTTTTTTTTTTTTTTTTTTGAAAAAAAAAAGATTGCTTTGTTACTATATTACAGTATTATAGCAGGCTGCTTAACCCTGACCAGGACTGGCAAATTCAAAGATCGATTCACAATCAATTTTTTTCCCCTCTAATAATTTTGATTGACTGCCAAATTGCTTTTTAATCNAGTAAACCATACAAGACAAATCTCTTTCGTGATATTCAGTGTACCTTTGATCAATTTTCATAGTTGAGTCATTGATCTGACTTAAAGTTACTAGAGGTTCAATGTATAGCAATGAACTGAGAATAATTGAACTGAAGACAGAGGAACTGGTATAAAAATGGATTTGTAAGACTACTGAAGTCCATGAAACCAGAACGGGTTACCTTGAAAAGTGTCATTATAAGGCTGAACAAATTTTCTGGGGAAAGAATTTGGTTAAAGAGTACCTCTAAAACTTATGTGACCAAGGCCAAAGAAATAGGAATTTGTCTTGGTCATGAGTTTAGTGTTACTTCTATATATAGAAAATAAAAATATAAAAAAGATATTTTTTTCTTTTCTTTTTTCCTTTTTCTTTTTTTTTTTTTTTTTAAANTTTTTTTTTTTTTGAAAAAAAAAAGATTGCTTTGTTACTATATTACAGTATTATAGCAGGCTGCTTAACCCTGACCAGGACTGGCAAATTCAAAGATCGATTCACAATCAATTTTTTTCCCCTCTAATAATTTTGATTGACTGCCAAATTGCTTTTTAATCAATAACAAAACACTTTGGTCACTTAAAATTTGAAAAACAGAACAGGACTGTCAGAACCTGATTTTAGTGAGGGGTTGCAGGATTCTTAATGAACATCTGAAATGTTACTTTTTTTTTTTTTTACTTGTGTGTTTCGTATCAATAAATTTACCTGATCATCACCACATTTTTGATCTGTAATTTTATAGGCATTGTCTGGATTTTAATTAAGGGATTGGAAGAATATGAAAGAGTCTCCTTTGGAACATTCCCAAATTTTGTTTCTTCAGAAAGAATATAAGCATAATGTTTCCATATGTTTTGTACATTTTAAGTAATCAGAATGATAGTCTTTGCTGTGACATTATTGCTTCATGACTACATGTGAAACTGTGTTCAGGTGGTAATTTATTTAAAGAGAAATACTCCAACCGCTTAATTTAGTCACATATTGAGAATGTGTGAAATACTTATCTGCTTAATACAATGTGTCCTTAAATCATGCCTGATTTTTGCAGGCAAATTTTTTGTAGAAAAATTCCCACATCTATAGGCTTTTTAAGTCCATAATGAGTCATATGGATTACTAGTTACTGACCAGTCTTTTTAAATTTTTTTTTCATTTACTTGAATGGCTGCAAGACCTAATTTTAGAAGTAAAAATAAAGTTAATTGTGTTTTCCTCTGAAGGTTTGCAATTTCTTCCGAGCCACTGCAGTCTGTTGCTCCATTTCCAGGAGACAAGTGTCAAATGCAGAATGTCATGGCATGTAATGACATTGGCACTGCAAAGCTTTTAGATTTGTCATATTTGCCTTAGACCGTTGTCACCAAATCTACCTGGGATAAGAGAATAATCAGCATGGTTCCTACGTGATGACTGACCCTATGTACAAATTATAGCTAGAGCAATACTAAACCATTTATTAGTGGTTTGCATATGTGCTTAGAAAGGAAGGCTCAGTAGTTTTCCCAATGGACATTATAGGGAGATAAATAGTTTTGCGTTCTTTGCTTAGGATTTTCAGTTCAGAATACTTCAGGCTTGTTGCACTGACTCTTCTATCACACGTTGGTCATCCTCAGCATATTAAAACCTTGTAGAGGCACTGTGGCAATGCCTGCTAATTTTTAAATGAGTCCTGAAAAACAAATTTCAATGAAAATTATGACTTCTAAAAGTCTCATTTCAAGAAACTCACTTTCTCATCCAAGAAAAACTGTCATTAAAAAAAAAAAAAAAAAAGGAAAAAAAGAAATAGCAGAATTTGTGTCAGGTAACTACACTTTATTGCCAAGTCGTAAGACTTTCTTACCAGGAGGAAATGTTTCTTTGTGCTTCAAAAGTGAAGAGAGACAGATATTCTTATCTCCTCTTTTATGGAATATTCATGGGGAATAAAGCCTTGTCTATCCACTGTAACACAGAACTTCCTAGGGTCTGCAAGATCTGCCAACTTGTATTTTCTTTCTGTCTTAGGGAACTCATCTTGGGTTTAACAAACGGTCAAAGCATTGTGCTAATACTAATAATGTTCCTAAGGAATTAGAAATTTTGTTTTATGTAGAAATAAAGGGTTTTTTTAATGATAAAACTTTAATGATGAAAATACCACAAATCTTATGCAGAAGATCATGATGTGCAAGCCACTTTAGACTTTTAAAGACCAACACTGATCTTTATGGTAAAATGAAAGAACAGGTAAGAATCTCGCTTCAATTTCATGTTCTGACAGTGAAAAGAACACCATTGAAATGGAAACTTATTAATGACTATCACTCCTTGTCAGGATTTGGCAAAACATTTCTAAACATGTTCTAAATATACTTGGAAACTTTTAGTGAGAATTTGTAACAAGACTGAAGCAAGCTTTTTTTTTTTTTTTTTTAAGTCAACCTTGATGTACAGTTGGCACATCGTATTAAAGAAATATATCAGAATTATGGATTAGTCATTTTCTGTAGAGAAAAGGTAGATTTAAGGTTTCGAAGATCTGGCTTTGAAGAGGCCCAAGCACTTTCATACTAATTCAGCCTGATTAAAGTGATCTGTATGCAGAAGCTTAACTAAGGAAAGAACATCGCCTTATTTCATCAGGGAAAGTATTTGTGGAGGCAGCGTGTTTTATTCCTGAAGAATCAGCTTTCCTATCTGTAACCTTGTCAACGGCCATAAGTTCCTTTGATCCCTGTGTATTCAACATGTTATTCCCTTTTGGGAATGGGAACATTGTGCCTTCTTGAAAATATGTTAAAGTCCAGCATCAGTCACGATAGATCTCAGTGGTTTGTCAGGTACAAGCAGCACAAATGTGGATCATGTTTACTCTGACCTGTTGTGTATTATATGAAGTGTATGTATATATGTGTATGAGGTTGTATACAAATGACTTAACCAAAGGGTCAGTTTGTTCACTGAAAAGGTCATCAGAAGAACTTGAATGACTACAGTCACTACTTACATATCACCAATTGCCTCAAAACAGTTGCAGTGACATCTGGTTCTGCTGTGCATGAATCTTGGTGCCTTCATTGTGGCCTGCTCATAGCCAAGTGACAAGCTGTTTAAGTAATGCTCCTGCCCCATGGCTTGAAAGGGGAGCTGGCACAATGTGTCTGCGCCTTGTGCTTCAGGGGAGCTGGATTTGACAGTGGGCAGGACAACCGATCCATTTGATACAAGAAGAGGAAAAGGGGGAGGTTGTCCTGCTGCAGACAGCCTGGTAGAATATTTGCTGGTATTCTGGGATATCAATGTCATCCCTCTGGAGCTATTCTGAAAATAAGGGTATTGGCTTCTCTTGGGGCAGGCTGTAGAAAAGCATAAGTGTAGGTATGTTTTAGTTTATGTATAGCAGCACTACCATCTTATTTTGTGCCGTGCTGGTGGTCAGCCTCTGGAGTTCCCAGTGCATCTGTTTCAGGGATTTATATTTATTTTATTTACGTATGTAGGCAGTCTCCTCCATTAATTTTATGGGCAGCTGCAGCACTTCTCTAATGGCTGAAAAGTCTGTTATGTGAGTAAGACACCAAAGAACTGGATGCTGCAATGTGGAATATTGTATTGCTTAGGGCTATAGACTTTCAGAGGCATATAATGCCCACCTCATGAAAACAACCCTTTGATTTGAGTGGGGCTTTCAAGAAGGTTGAGTAGGAGGTTTGTTATCCATCTTTTTAAAGTGCTTAGAACAAGGCAAGAGATTTTAGATACTTTTTTTTCTTCCTCTGATGCCACTAAAAACTTTTCTGTTCATCAGGACTCTGTGTACCTGTTGTGGTCCTGCTGAGCCAGTCAGGCCCCAGATGCCAGCCAGGAGCTAAACCGGTGTGCTGTATCCATCCTGAAAAGGGACCTTGCCTCTCAAAGGAATATGGGAGGTGCTACATATTGGCATAGCTGGAGTCCAAAAGCAAAATTCACTCACAGTCTGACCTAGGCTATTTGAACAGAACCTATCCTACAAACCTATGCTTAATTTGTACCACATTTTGCTTTGCTCATTTGTCCTTGGGATTTATGCCTGCAACAACAGCTGAAAGATTTTGCCTCTACTAGCTAGTTTGCATTATGCATTTTATTCACAAGCTGAGCATCCTATTATTGCAGTTCCCCCTGCCCAGTTGTGTTTCTAGCCTATCTGCAGATGGCACAGATACCACCTGTCTTCTACTGTGGGGAAAATGAGCATAATGTAAGATTGGCTTTGCTGACCTTCCTAATTGTGATCTCGCATGAATTTTCCCCTGTACAGTCGCTGTGGTAGCACTAGTCTCTTTAAGTGATAGTTTCATTTGCCAGTAGTTGCTATTTATACAGTCTTTTGAGCTGCTAGTAGAGGGGAAACAAGTACATTCACTGAAGAAAACCTTATTTGCGCAATCCACATGCTCAATAGAACATTATTTCCCATATTACTAGCATTTCTTGACTCTTGTTATTTTCCATTTGACTTGTTCTGCTAATTTCTTAAAAGCAAAATTCTTCAACTTTTTTTAAATGCTTGTTTCCAGAGCACTAGTAGTTCAAATAGCTGTATAAAGAGTTTGATCTGTTTCTGCCACACAAGACACACAGTCCATTTCACCCTTTCTTTTACAATTGGATTTGTAAATGGGTTACTGAAAGTTACTTGTTTGTAGAAGTTTAAAGGACTTGCTTACAATGCAGTATCAACCATGTGCTTACCAAGTAGTAAAACTTTGATAAAGCTTACTGCTCAAATAATTAATAGCTAAAACAAGAAAAAAAAAAAAGTAAAAATGAAAAACTTATACCTTGAGTTCTGTTCAGAAAACACAAGGTACAGCATTCATTTCTAGTTTACTTGTAGGAATGGGTGATACTGGAAAATGTTCTAGAAGAGGATAGTGGAAGGAAGAATTGATATTCCTGTCATCCACACATATGATTGTGAAGTTTTCAAATTGTATAATGTGCCATGGTAGAGGGATTTTAATTCTTGATATCTATTTACTTGGGGGTCAGCTTTGTGCAACTTAGATCTCTCTTGTCCTTGGGACTTTCCACAGAAATGTACATAAATAGCTGCCTATGGGGCTTGCAGTAACCGTGCGTGGCAGATGCGTTCATGTGAAGTAAGGGAGTGCTCTCTGCTTTGGATTTAATACAGATGCTTCTCACACCTCGAGAACTCCTTTGTTACCCTTACCTCACTACTTTGTCTTTTTCTCCACTAAAAGAGGTTTAGTTTGTTTTAATCAAGTGTTATAAATGCAGTGTCATCAGCTCAGTATGCAATAAAAAGAAAAGCATATCCTGGTGGGCAAAACAGAGGCAGATCTCCATTGCATACTGTGAATGATGGTGAGAGGTTATATGCCTCTTGGAATTACAAATGAGTTTATGGACCTGCTAATAAAAAGATTTTAAAGGGCAGGAGATAGTGAACGTACAAATGAAAGAAGGGATTCTAGGCAAAGGTGGTTGTATAAGAAAGGACGTGGAACTGAATGTAAGGGAAGATTATGGGGAAATGAACAGAATAAAAACTTCTTCAGAATTCCTAAATCTGAAGAACCGATACTGAATTATCCTGTGAGGTATCAAAATAAGTTGATCTCGCACCTCTGTAATAAAATATTCTGGATTCTGGCAACAACCATTCTTTTCCACAGATACAAGGCAAAGGCAGTAAACAGTAGTTAAAAGCAGAATCCTGCTGAAAAGCACTAACAGCCAGAGGGAATTCTTTAAAACAGAGTACATGAATGAACATATGAGCCAGAGTCATACAACAGTGAATGCCAAGACCAACTATTACTGTGTCTGTCAAGTTTGGGAATGTAAATGCCATGCCAAAAATGAAAGAAATCTTTGCTAAGGAATAAGAAACTTCACTGTTGTCAGAACTTCAAATGAACAGAAGTTCATTTAGATACTTCATAAAGTTGTACCAAAATAAGTCATTATGAGAATGTATAAAACGTGAGAGTTGTGACTGTTCAAACTATTTTAGGAAAAATAAATGATCACCCAAAAATAGGCATTTTGTTGAAGGCAATCTACTGTGCAAGTAACTGAATGTCAGTAGGCATCTTACCTTGGTGGTCGCTACGAAGTAACTTGTTATGGTTCATTTCCTGGCTATCTGGAAGCTAAGAGTGGGTTCGGAAGGCAGCGGGGATGTGACGGGCTTGAGTTTTGCATTTGCCTGCCTCTGACAGCTTTGAGGATGGTGCTTAACTCTGCTTTCACAACTTTACGTTTGGAACCTAGAGGTCTGTCTTAGGATTTCGGTAGGGGTAGAGGCTGTGCACGTGCGTGTGTTTAATTTTCTCCTCTGAAATACAGACCTGCCTTTTGAAATTCACAGAGGGGGAGACGGAAAGGTAGAGCTTAAACTGACTTGCAGGTAGCATTTCCGTCGTACATAAAACAAATTTTATGCTACAGGAGGCTTAGTGTTAATGCAGAAAAGAAACCGCCATTCAGAAATGCTTTTATTGAGATTGTTCTTGATTCCTATGGGATTGCTCAACCTTTTCAAGTCAGGTTTTCAGTCCCCAGCTAGGCCTTATTCAACCCTAATACCGTATACATCCATATACATCTGGAGCTGCACAAAGATGGTAGCACATGCATAAAGGTAGTATATGTGGGTGTAAATACAATAGTCTGAAACACCATGCTGTGTAATTAGCCTTTTGGTACCTTTTATCTGGTTTGCACTGATCCATGAAGATGTTTTCCCACACCTGAACCCTAACACATTTAAATCATGATTTAGTTTAACACAGAAGTCTGTAGACACAAGGGAACAGGTGGAAAAGGGAATACAAAAATGTAGTAGTCATTTGGCAATTAGTGTTGACACTTCCCAGCTGATCATGAGTTGGTTTTTCTTCTTCAGTGAACAAAAGGCTAGTGAACTTGCAAGCAAATGAAAAGCATTTAAAACTTTCCTACTGTTGCAACATGACAGCAGGAATAAGACGAAAGGAGGTGCCCGGACTATTGTCTGAAGGCTGCTCAGCCGGAGCCTTGCTTGCTGGAACACAGAGCTTTGAATCCTGACCCAGCTCTGGCAGCTGGCGGCAGCTTGTGCGGCTCTGTTTTAACCCTCCACCTGCCTTCCCGGTGCTATCTTTGGTCTGGCTCCATGGTATCTCAAGGATTAGCTGTGTGCATGCTCCAACAGCTTTGCGTGTCTCTTGGCAATATCCAGCTTTAAACTTTATACAGTGGGAGGTCATTCTTCCCATTGCTATGCTTCTTATTTGTTTAGATTTCGTTCAATTGTTGGATCTGCCACAAGTTTTACATTCTTGCATACTTGGTTGGCCAGTAAGTACACGTGTATAACTTACTGATAAGTGACACATTTTTGTCATTGTTTCCAGACTGGTGCGGTTTGTTACGCTTGCCTTATGTGTGCCATTTTCTGTTCAGTGGTAATCTCTTTCAGATGTTGTATGCTAATATATCCTAATAAACCATTACTTCAGACAAAGTACCTGAATAATTTCATTACGCTTATATAAGCAAACATCCCTGTTATTTTAACCCTTTCCTTTCCAAGCAGGGATGTTAAGGCACAGTTGAGAAGAGAGGGCAGTAAAGCAGCAGTTCGCAGGGTTCAGAGTCACAACGGTTAGGTACATACCAGCCATCTCTGTTATACCGGTGCCCGGTGAGGGTAATGGTGCAAGAATCACCAAATGAAGCACAGAGCTGCCATTGCCTTAAGAGTTTCTGTTGTGCAAGGATGTCTGGGAAGCTTTATGCATTTGGATTTGTGCTTACTGGAGAAAAATGAGATATTTCTCAACAAGAAAAAGGACAATAGTCTTCTGTGATATCCCTAGCTGCTATAAAGAGGCTTATGGCATCAGCAGGAATTTTGAGTCTGAAGTGAGAAATAAGATGAGACAAAGGAAAACTGACAAGTAATAAATATTCCCTTTCCATTTAACTTGCCAAAAGTCTTAAGAATGTAACACCAAAAATCTGTGCTGAAGTGCTCTTGCTCATTTCCCTTAAAGCAATGCATTTCTTATTCTCTAGAAAATACTATCAAATCATTTTGTCTACTTTGTTGCTTAAGAAAAGCTCTGCTCTGACTCATGCAGTAGTTACGCTGAATAAAATGCATCAAGAAGCTCTTAACTCTCACTGATGCTCAGTTGCCAATTAATTTTCTAGAGCTTGATGCCTTGTTTGATACTCAGTGATTTATTTAAACACAGTTACTGTTTCACTTTGTTCAAAGGTATTTTAATCCCAATGATGGATGTCTCTAATTTGGATATCTTCTTCCTAAAACTTAAAGCCAAATAAGTGCATTTTAGTCCTATAACTTTAAATAAATAGATAAGCTGCTATTCCAAGATGGGGAAGATAAGTTTATGGCTGAATCCTACATCTGGAACATCATGCTTTGGAAATGCCGCTTACCCACTTCTAGCTCTTTCCAAAATGATACAGTGTGGAATAAAAGAAGAAATTTCAGTCTGGGAATTCTGAAAGCACTAGCCCTTACTTTTATACAACTTCAACAACAATAACAAAGTATGTGATTGTCCAAAACATCATGCATTACTTGGTCAACCTGTGTATGTGTAGTAATATAAATGTCGCACAGGATTTTCCTGTGTTTGCAGATTCCTATGAAGAATTTCCAGTAATGGCCCCTACCCCTGAGAGCAGGGAGCGATACTGAAGGGCAAGGAGATGTCTTGCTGTTCATTTTTGTGGCCACCGGGTGTCATTCTAGGAGCAGACTTTGGCCAGCCTGGGTGCATTACTATGGCAGCAAGCACTGAAGGCTTTCCAGAGTAAGTTGATTTGCACAAAATCAGCCTCTAAATCAACTGTTATTTTTACCTTTTGTATCTATTTCCCTTAAAAATTATTCTAAGGGATAAATAGTGTTGTTGCTTTCCATTTCTGCATCCAGAGTGTGATACACCGGGATGTAGCATAAAGTACTGAGGCAGTTAAAGGCATTTGTGTTAAGATGTTCTGTAAATGCTATATATGCATCTGGGGAAACTTCTGCATCTACACATCAAATTTTCATGGGTTTAAGTACAGCACTTCTGAAGATGTTAATAGCTATTTTCAATAATGACTTTATTAGCAGCGGTTTTGAATTTGTCCATTACTGACATTTTACAATGAATGTGCAGGAAGAATGGGGAGGCAGAACAACCTCTAGACAGACTCAAATAATTGCTACCCATTTTTTTTTCCCAACTCATGTCTCAGGAAGACAGAGCCCCAGAAAAGGTCCATAGCACCAATATAGGCTTAGGTCGGTGTTACACTGAAGAAAGCTTGTTGAATTCAGTGTTTGACATATCTTGCTGGTCTTGTTTCAAATAATTCTTAGGAGGAGCTTACGTGGGAGAATGAGCCAATACATGTTCTGGATATCTTCAGGAACAGGAATAGTAGCATGAAAAAGCATGTGAAGAAAAGGAGATGAAAGGTTTAACGAAGGGGAGCAAGGTACCTGGTACGTGAGGCAATGAGGACAGATTTTGGTACGGCAGAGATTTATGGAGCTTTAAAAGTGGAGATGTGAGGCCTGAACTTGAAAGTGCAAGGGCTCTGGAAGAAGACTGACATGCAAGCGGGAGTAACAGTTGAGATATCGGAGTGTGTTTCTAACACACCAAAGTGGGAGTCAAAAAAAAGGATTTTGTCTTAGGTATACCGACGTTTATCTTCAGTCCAGCTTATCTACTTCTTCAAGTGATTAAAATGCCACTAAGCAGAAAGCATCATTATCAATCCAGATAAATTTATCTGGAGACCTATATAGAATGCTACTAAACTGCTGAGAAATTACTTAAGAGACCTGAGAAGTGGCTGATAGTGAAGCTTCACAAGTAACATACCAAAATCTAAGCTGGTCCTGGAATTATTTTTCCATGTTGCTTGTGATGTTTTCAAAATAAAATATATATTTAAAAAAAAAAAATTGCCTACACCTTATGTAATGCTAGTTCCCACTTATTCTGACTGCCGCCTAGCTCTCAACAAAGATGCTTGGAGTTTAGATTTACAATATAGATATATATTAACAGTGTTTTTTTTAGATGGAATACAAAGATCAGTCAGCTCTGGCTTGACCTGAAACTGTCCAGAGCAGACACATTTTGAGGGGCAGAAAGAGCTGTCTCTTGCATGAAAGCTGATGCCCCTCCTGCCGTTTTAGAGCTGGAACATTTCTAATCTCTACAATTCCTGAATGAAAGATGCTCATCAACAAGATGGGTTGCAAAAACTGGCAGCACAAGTAATGAAGAAGACCTTTATGGTTCTTGTTTTCTATGCTTCTGATCAGTATCAGCCTGTCTTGCTTATAACTTGAGAATCGTTTTTTTTTGACTGTGAGGGAATTCTGTTATGAATGTCATGCTTGCAACCGAATAGATTTAAAGATTTTCTAAAGCAGTTGGACTACTTGTAATTATTTGATAAGTGAAATGCAAACTTTGTTTTGATTGGATCAGACACAGAAACACTTAATATTTTGTTGTTCTACTCTGGTTGCGTTTCTAGTAGCCTCAGAACTTGAAAACTTGCCTCTCATCATACTGATAGCAGTTATAAAAGCCGTCACACATTGCCATTAAGTTTTCTTGTGAAGGTACTTCCACGATGAATATAGAGTCAGGCCTCTCAAAGACCTGGGTTTCATCTGAGCTTTTTTTACATAGAAAATTAATCCTTTTCTACATCCACATTTCAGACAGAAAGCTATGTTCCTATTATTCTGTGTACTTTGTATTGTTATCGTCTGTACAGTGCTATCTGAGCGCTTGCTAGTATTAGGTTAAGGAACGTGAATACTGTCTCTTGCATGATGCTTTCCTTTTTCTCCTTCCACCCCCAGATTTCTCTCCAGGAAGTGAACGGGGTGTATAATGTTCTGTATGCATGGGTGAAAAGGCTGTCATACACAGGCTGCTGTGCATGTGTTAGAGACAGCAAAGCCAAAGAAGTATACGAATTCGGTTCAGAACAGACAGTGCAGTAGCTGCTGACACGGGGAAATGCTGATTTTTCTTCAGGCTAGAATCTGCTTCCTGAAGGCTTAGGCCATCTTCTCTGTCAGGCTTTTGACAACTTGGAAGAAAAACTCAGGGGCTTTGCATCCAGTTGGATGATTCAGTATCTCTTAACAAGTGAAAATAGCAAAACTGTTTGTTACAAGTTAAGCAGGAGACTAAGGGCAGTGAAACCTAGGAGACTGTAGGCTGAATCGGCCAAGTGTGGCCATGCAGTTATGGCACTGTGCTACCAACTCCTCTAAATCCTTTCCTGTGTGTGATAGGATATTCCTCTGTTTCAACTAGCTGATTTTAATTATGAGTTGAAGTCATGTATAAACCATGTCCATTCAGTGGCTAGGAGTGGGCATTTGAGGTTTTTAAAAAACTGGGCATTGGTCATTGGAGGCATTGGAGGTTTCAGATTTTAAAATAAATAGTGTTGTGCCCATTCCTTTTAGGGTCCTTAACATTTTAGTGCATTTTTCTGGATGCTTGCCACCCATTTGGGAGTGAAAGTGATATCATTTGTCAGCTTTGTTTTGCCTAAGGTTATAATAATACTCAGTTCATCTAGAACTGTTGATATGTCTCTCAACCATCTTTACTTTGCAGTAGAGTATTTATTGATTTATATCTGCCTGAGGGAGCTTCTTCCCAAAAGTTATCACCAGCAGTACAAGTCCCACCCAGGCTTTTTGCAGACTGATCCTTGACAAGAAACACTCCTTAGCCCCTGGAGGCTGTAAAGAACCTCAATTTTCTTCTGATTCATCTCCCATCCTCCTCCTCCTCCCTACCCTAGCTCTATGCAGGCTTAACAGTGGAACAAAAAGATTCATTTAGCAAGTGTTTACAATCAGGATTTTAGGTAAAAGACTGAAAAAAGCTTTAAGCTGCAAATGTTTTATAGCTTAGACCTGTAACTGCCTAGCCTCTTTAACCTACTTTCTACCCCAGTATCAGTGCTACGAGTTCACTGTGAAATGACACGTAATTCACAAAATTCTGCAGTCAATTATGAATTATTTCTTCCAGTGCCTTTTCTTGCCTTGGAGGTAAATTTTATGATAGAGATGAACTATCATGAAGAAAAATGACATGTAGAAGTAGAAAAACTGTGGGATTTCTGCTCTCTCAAGTGATACATAGTTTATTTGCATTTAAGTGATGCACTTCCCTTGACAGGATAGTTTGGTTCCTTAAGAGCTACTTGCATTAGCCAGCTTGAGGGAGCATATGGTGCCCATTCACTTTGACTTCCAAGGCTTAGTTTTTTCTTTTATATTAAATGTTGCCACACATGCGCATTCTACAAAGCTTGTGATTTCTAAACAATCACCAAATTTCTTTTTTGAATACTACACATGAGCCTAATGATACAGATGACTGGTCTAGTCAAATACTGTTTGGCTTGGGTGTACCTATGAGACCAAGTCTTGGTTTGTGCATGTTCTCAATATGGCTTCTTAATCCTCTATCAGAGACAAAGGTTTTGTTTTTATTTTTATATCTTTTATAACAAGTTACAATAAACAGTTTTGGGGTTTGCATATCTAATTATACTATTGGGTTCTTAACGAGACAGAAAAATGATATGTTGCATACAGCTGGTAATTACTGGGAGACTCAGAAGATATATTTGAAAAAGGTCTAGTGGTAAATGCTTAAAGTATTGCAGCTGCTGCAGAGTTTGCTTTTAATGTTAGGTTGGGTATATATATTCGAACACAGTACATTTAGTTACCAAGTCTGACTTAACTAGTAGTTGTTTTGTTTGTGATGTTGAGTAATCAGAAGGGGGAAAATACCATATTTCTTTTTTCTTTTAGTTTGGATCTTGGGTTGCTATTTGTTTGGTTCTTTCTTTTTTTTCTTTTTAATGGAAAAATATTGTTGAATATCTAAGGAACTGTAGAGGTTGAAGTCTAATTTATTGTCGTGAGTTGGGTGCTGCCAAGCTGAGTTTCACTGCCTCTCTGCCTTGCCCTTTCAATGTGGAACATGTTTAGAGAGGTGCTGGGGGGAGAAAAACTGTAGTTTTGCGGGAAAATAATACTCTATAAATGACTGCCTAAATGGAGGCACAGAAAGACACATTAGCTGCTTCTACTGTGATATCATCCTCTTCTTGGATATTTAGGTACCACAAAGACCACAGAATAAGGGAGGGAGTCTAGGCATGCTCTCTTATGACTAAACTACCAGGTTTAGACACTTTTTTTTTTTTTTTCCTCAGGAGCACTGGAAAAAGAATCTTACCTTCTAGCTCCAAAAACATTTTGTTTTCATTCTGGTAAAATGATTCTGTGTTGTCACCCTTCAGCTGGGCATGTCTGGCCTGATCTCTTCTTAAAAAGACAGAAGTTTGTGTGCTTTCCTCAGTCAGGGAAAATACTATTTGCTGTTGCTTGCTGTTGGGATGGGATGTTCTTGGTAATCCAGTGTGGTGTACTGCTTCAAGTATTAGCAATCTTTAACTCTGCTCAAATACATCTGAAAAAAAGTGTGTGACTTGAAGCAGGAACATGCTTGTATCCAGTGCTAACCACTTGTGCTTATTTGGAAAATGGGAATAATAAATATTAGGAGGAAATTTGTTCTCTCCTTCTTTCTGCCCTTCTTTAGGGTGTCAAATGAGAAACTCTAGTAACTGTTAAAGTAACAGCTGGAACTTGAGAGAAGTTAATTCTCCCTCCATTAGGTCAGAAGACAATATTCAGTTCATGTAACCCATCACTAAAGAATGGAGCTCTGTGCTTTTTCGGAAAACAGTATTTGGTGAAAGTGCCTTTCTCCCTTCTTTCAGGTATAAATTAACTAAAGGTTAACTATGAACGCATACAACAAAGTTCTATTCAGATAGTGTCTGCAATAGCTACATTTAGTAATAATTAATACTGTGCAAATATCCCCAAATAACTAACCAAGATATGAAAATCCATCAACTCCAGTTTAAATAGTACTTCGTATGGTCTTAGTTCACGCCAGCTTTCTCCAAGGCTTTCATTTCTATCTCCAGCAAACAGGCAGAATCAATATGCACTGTAATGTCATCAGATCCGCACTTCCAACACAGAAACTTAATGGTGACCTGTTATGATTAAAGCCATAATAAGAGATCAGAATACTTCACGGTAGCACAATTCATGTCTTTTATGATTTATTTTGCCCTAATCCCACTAAGTGCTACACAATATTTGTAGAGAGTTACTGAGTGACTGGAAGGCAACAGGTTCTGTTAAATGTAACTCCCATTGTGGAAGTAATTTAGTTCTTTAGAGAAGTTAAGTGAAGCTTTATTATAAGGGTAGCTACAAACATCCTCTGACTTAAGGGTTAATTGTCTGGCAACACAGAAATTCTGAGTGATGCTTGTTTTATTTTTTTCTTTGAGAGAATTACAGATTCTTAATTATTTTGTATCATCACCTTTTTTGTTGACACTTAATTGCAATGGCTACTCTACTGCGTTATCCTTATAAGCTTAGAGTTTCAGATGAACTGTTTGTCTGACTGACTTTTATCAACAATCTGTAAAAATCCTATTAGCTCTCTCAGCTTTGACAGGCTATGCAACAATCAGGGAACACCCACAAGGTCAGCTATAATTCTTCAGAAACAAGGCCAAGAGCATTTCTTTAAACTGTATTCTAGCAGCCACCAGAGGAACATTATGTCCTCATACCAAATGTTTCAATTAGACAAGACTTCATTTCTGAGGCTCTGGTAGCAAATCATCACAATTTCTGTGGCTGAGATGTGGAGAGCCTAAATCTGCTTCCAGAACCAGATGTTTTTTCCACATTAGTTTAGCAGACCACTGATTTTAAACTCTAGATGCAAACTAATAATGCTATATCGATGCAAGTGAGGGTGGAGGAGGAGAGCTCACTCAAAACCTTATGTAGAAAGGAAGTCAGAACTGATGACATTGGACGAGTGTAACCAAATACACAACTAAATGGGATTGATCAAGATTTCTTGACTTAATCTGGTTTTTCATTGACATCACCACAGGTATATTAGGAATGAATTTGGGCCTGTAGGTTCTTATATGCCCAGCCACTTTGGGAATCTCTCTGAGACTTGAGGTGTGTTTCAGATTCTTTTCCTTCTTTCTTTTCCCACTGTGATTGGTTGTGACTGAGACAAAATGTGCTTTTTAGCCTAACTGATTGTCGTATAATAAGCTAGGTATTGCTGTCTTCAATCTATTTTGTATCTGTGTATAACGTGCTTTCCCTGGTTCAAGAGTAGGTCATGTGCCTGCAAAAATTCTAAGTCCTTGCTGAGAAACTCCCAAATCAATGTTTTGGGTCAAGAATTAGGTTGACTTAAAATATTTTGTCAGGTGGGAGAATAGAAGCTGGGAGGGAATGGAATTATTGCAGTTTGTCTCTAGAAGAAATTAATTTTTCAAACAACATGGTGCGTGCTTTGACTTCCTACATGTGAGTTCTAGTAAGGCAGAAAAGAAACCCACACAGTTGCCTTATGCAATACAGAATTAATTTTTGGGACTTCCCAATGGGGCCAAGAACTTAGTTCCTCTAAGAAATAAATAAATAATTCTGTGGATGAAATGTCTGTGAGTATAGTGCGATAAAAACTAGTCTGGTTTAGATGGATGTAGAAACATAAATACCTTCTAGTCGGTGGGCTTGATTGTTTCTATAAGTAACATAAATTTTCATGACTGGTTAAAGAAACCTATGACAAACAATTTCAATAATTTGGAGTTCAGTGATTTAGGGCACTCAGAGTAAAATGCAGCTTTCTACAATAGTCTCATTTACGTGTAGTAGAATGCATGTGGAACACCAAGTTTGTCTACAGCTATTGCAAGTGATTAATAGGATGGGCAGCTTGTTCGTGCAAACCGTGATACCAGCTGGCAGCTGCAGAGAATGACATTGACATTTGTGTAGAGACAGGTAAAAACATTTATTACAGTTTACATTCATACATAAATACCACCACCCCCCTCCCCACCCCCCCCACACANAGCCAGTCTTTAGTGCTTTGATTGGTTGTATTCTCAAAAGGCAAACACCACTCCCTTTGGAGGCAGTTTCATAATCAATAGGCTTCATTGCAGGCAATGTTTTCTCCTTCCTTTGTTCATTTTATTAAGCCTAGATGACTCTTGCAATCTCTCAGGAATCTAATCCCTGACTCTCTTTGGATCACTCCCCTCTCAGCCCACCCTTACCTCACATACTTTGGAAATACTGTATAATGCCTCCTAGCAAAAACTTCCAGGAACTAACTTTGCACTGTTGAGCAGACTGTGCTTAATTATATAAGCTGCCAAAACTAGTGGTGTTTTTTTGTTTGTTTTGTTTTGTTTATGTCTTTGCCTCCTATTCTCTTTTACCACCTGGCCCTATTAAGAACATAAATAGCATTAATTTGATTTTAAATAGTTTAGAAAATCAGAATGGTGTACAGAAGTAGGTTTGGAGAATACAATGAACATACAATCATAAAGGATCTGTTAGACTTTTAATCACCTTCCTAAACAGCACTTAAGAGCTCTTTGAGAGGAGCGGGATATACAGATTAAACTAATAGAATATAGTGGAATACTAATGAACCTTTCTGTGTTTTTTTGTTTGTTTTGTTTTTTTACATACTTTGTTTGCATAAATCAATGGAATGAGTCTTTTCACAAGGACAAGATTAACAGGTGATTCCATATCAGTATGAGGTTATATACTTTAATTTTTCCTCCAGAGTGCAGAAAACATAGCATGGCATGTAAGGATTAGCTTGAACTGATATGACTCCATTTATGAAAGGTCCTTCAAAGGAAATTCCTGATACAGTTTGATACAAAAATGCTGTCAGGAAGAAGCACGTTAAGCAACCTACTTTCCAGTTAGGATATATTTATTAGTTACATGGGCCAAAGTATTTGCAGAAACATGTTGAAACTCTTGCTCTTTTTCTAATTTGCCTTAAAATTATATCATGGTATCTTATTTATGGCTTCTTTTTTTTAACAGTATTTTTTTCTTGTCAGTTAAACCAGAAGCTATTATTACCTTTCTGATGGTGAAAGAAGAGTTCTATGTAGAGCACAGCTAAAAACAGAAATTGAAATGTTTGGATATTCACCAAGATGGATCAAAGTATCAGTGATTTTTTTTCTTTTGGTATGTAAATATTGAACCCCATGAGAGATAACAGAATAAGAAAATTAAAAAGCAGATTTTTTCATTCTAGTTGCTTCTGATTAGGTCAGAAAATGGCATATCTGTTAGCTGTCCAGCAGAGAAGAGGGACAAATACCAGTGAAGGAACCTGAACAACTACTGCTGATGTCTGAAGCACTGTGTAACTACTGCAGCTGTCTGCCACACAGGGCCAAAGTTTGTAAATTCTGCCCCTCTTGAAAACTGTTTTTACAGAGTTTTGCTGCAAAAGTGTCAGTAATCTGTACTCTTGTACCTCTTTGTATTGTCATAAAAGCAAAACTTACTCCTACAGAAGAATTAAAATAAACTTTGCTCTCTCCTTATCCTACCATACTCGTATCTCCAGACCTGAAAAGGATGAGCAGCACAGGATTCTGCCTGCTCTGTGCTGTGCCCCCAGGCTATGATTACATAGTAAGAACCCTGCCTATTTCATACTTATATTGCTTTCTCAATGAAAAAAATTCTATGAGCATAACTATAGCAGTGCGATAAGAAGAAAAATATTACGGCTACCAAAGTTCCTACTGTAGAATAAACTCTCAATATTTCCTGCTAATTTCAAAATGAATGGGTCTAGTTTCCCTCTCACTTAGAAATATTGGTAAACTTCATCTTGCTCAACTATTTGCTGATTGTTTCATTGGGCAGGGAAGTGAAACAGTTAAAATATGCCTTCATTGTGGGATTTCATATTTAGGCCATTATTCCAAAAAGTCATTGGTAAATTGTCCTTCAAAGACCAAATTGCCCCTCAGTGACTAAAACCAACCAGTCAGTCGAGATCCTGTAGTAAGCTGGGTGCATTAATCCTGTTCATAAGCTTGTACAAAATATGATTCAGTATGTATGCTCCCATGAAACACGTGATTAATTGTGTGGAAAGCCTTCACTCAGAAATTTGAACACTACTGTGTGGTGCAGGAAAGAGCATTTTGTCTCACTGTGGGCTAATGATTTATTTAGAGTTTAATGAAATATCTGTTTGAGAGCAGCAGATGACCACATCTCGTACAGCCATGGGATGCTAGCATTTCTAAGGAGGTAGAAGCAGTCTGTACTTCCAAAGAAGAAGAAATCAGTCTGTTCTGTAAGTAAAAGACTGGTGCCATTTGGAGCCACTTCTCTCTCTCTCCTGGTGGAGCCTACAGGAGAGCTGGAGTTTATGAAAAGGAGGGGAAAACAAAACAAGTGGGAAGACTGGGAGGGAGAAGCATTTGTGCCTTAAACTGCGATTCTGCTTGCTGATAGCAGACTTGAGTACAAAGATCTTGCAGTACAGGGGATTCTATTACGATTTCAGTTGAAAAGCATCATGGCACCTTTACAGCTCGGTACCACAATGTGAAAGAAGTCTCTGAGATATGATCCAAAGATCTTAGCATGATTTTTTTTTTTTTTAATCCTTTTTGGTTTACCACCTTTATAATATATTCTGTGTATTTGAGAATTCTAATGAATAGTTTTTGCTTTACCAGAGCCTTTTATGTACAGTCTCTTCAGGGTAAGTGTAGCACACAGAACAGTTCTGTTCTACTGGATGGGCTAGCTAGATAACTCTTATAGAGATCTGAGAATATTCTAGCCATTATCCAGAAGAGACTCATTTGTGAAGATGAATGTGCAGCTATGGATGTTCATAAATATATCCATCTATGAGACATCTATGGTGACCAGAAGTACGCTTGGCATAAAACAAGGGAGTGGGAAGAACAACAAAATGTCTTTCATTTCCCACTTGCAAAAGCTAGGAAAAATATATAGATAATTTTGTTGTTGTTGCTTTCCAACTTCAGTTTAACACCACAAATTGAGAAATACTGCTTTCCATCTACAAGAAGGGCTGGAAGGAGGACCTGGGGAACTACATGCCTGTCAGTCTGGCTTCGGTGCTGGGGAAGCACATGGAGCAGATCATCCTGAGTGCCATAGTGCAGCACTTACAGGGCAACCAGGTGATCAGGCCCAGTCAGCATGTGTTTATGAAGGGCAGGTCCTGCTTGACGAACCTGATCCCCTTCTATGACAAGGTGACCCGCTCAGTGGATGAGGGAAGGCTGTGGGTGTGGTCTACCTAGACTTCAGTAAGGCTTTTGACACCGTTTCCCACAGCATTCTCCTGGAGGAACAAGCTGCTCATAGCTTGGACAGGCGTACGCTTTGCTGGGTTAAAAACTGGCTAGGTGGCCAGGCCCAAGAAGTTGTGGTGAAAGGAGTTAAATCCAGCTGGAGGCTGGTCACTAGTGGTGTCCCCCAGGGCTCAGAACTGGGGCCAGTTCTGTTTAACATCTTTATCAATGATCTGGATGAGGGGATTGAGTGCAACCTCAGTAAGTTTGCAGATGACATCAAGTTGGGCGGGAGTGTTGATCTGCTCGAGGGTAGGAAGGCTCTACAGAGGGATCTGGATAGGCTGGATCAATAGGCCGAGGCCAACGGTATGGGGTTCAACAGGGCTAAGTGCTGGGTCCTGCACTTGGGGCACAACAACCCCATGTGACACTACAGGCTGGGGGAAGAGTGGCTGGAAAGCTGCCTGGTGGAAAGGGACCT
The DNA here is from genome assembly GCA_013399475.1 of Chauna torquata. Lineage (NCBI taxonomy): Eukaryota > Metazoa > Chordata > Aves > Anseriformes > Anhimidae > Chauna > Chauna torquata. Next base: position 117,453 of record VXAL01015891.1, on the reverse strand, counting down.
GGGGGTACTGGTCAACAGCCAGCTGAATATGAGGCAGCAGTGTGCTCAGGTGGCCAAGAAGGCCAACAGCATCCTGGCTTGTATCAGAACTAGTGTGGCCAGCAGGACTAGGGAAGTGATTGTCCCCCTGTACTCGGCTCTGGTGAGGCTGCACCTCAAATGATGTGTCCAGCTTTGGGCCCCTCACTACAAGAAAGACATTGAAGTGCTGGAACGTGTCCAAAGAAGGGCAACGAAGCTGGTGAGGGGTCTGGAGAACAAGGCTTATAACGAACAGTTGAGGGAGCTGGGGTTATTTAGCCTCAAGAAAAGGAGGTTGAGGGGAGACCATATTGCTCTCTACAACTGCCTCAAAGGAGTTGCAGTGAGGTGGGTGTCGGTCTCTTCCCACAAGCAACAAGCGATAAGATGAGGAAATGGCCTCAAATTGTGCCAGGGAAGGTTTAGGTTGGATATTGGGAAAAATTTCTTCACTGAAAGGGTTGTTGGAACAGGCTGCCCAGGGAAGCGGTAGAGTCACCATCCCTGGAGGTCTTCAAAAGACGTGTAGGTGTGGTGCTTAGGGACATGGTTTAGTGGTAGGCCTGGCAGTGCTAGGTTAAATGTTGGACTTGATGATCTTAGAGGTCTTTTCCAACCTAAATGATTCTATATTCTATATTTTATTTAAAAAGACTTTTTTTTTTCTAGACTCTTCCCCTACAGCTAATCCATAAGTGTGAATTCCAGAAGGGACAATTATAATTTCTTTCTTATTGGCACACGTGTTGGGTTGTCGTGCAAGCCTCCAAGAGACTGCTGCTGGAAGTTTCACTAAGGTTTATACCACTTCTAGGCTACATGTTTTTAAGGTCCAAAGGGAGCAAGGCACTCAACTGCAAGCTGGTTCTATGACATGTACGTCCTTCAGACCACTTTGAAAACTTGTATTTCAGCCCTTTCTTTACAGCCCACCATTATACTTGGATGCTTCATCTTTCAAAGTGAGATGAGAAGTATCTTAGTTTTAATGTTATAGCACTTCTGGTTGCCCTGCTTGTGAGTAGCTTGTTATATTTCAGGGGAGAGAGGAAGGGAAAAAGACAACTTTGAACAGCTATGCTTGCTGTCCAGTTCTTTCATATTAAATAACTCCTGATTTGAAGATTATTTATTAATTATCATAATCACTGATGACGCTAGAAATGCAAACAAGTGCTCTGAGAAAGCTGATAAGAGTCATCATCAGAGGAGTTTGTTAGCTTTAGGTGGGGTTTTGTTTTTTTTTCTATGTGCCTTATGTTAAGCTGTTTACGTGTTTCTGTAATCACATTTTTTTTTTTTAATTCTCTGCAAACACCAAGTATTTGTACTGTCCTGACGTCTTATTAATATCTCTGTGCGCACTGAATCACTGGTACGCTGTTAGGCTGTTATTCAAATTCATACTATAAAGAACAAAGTGGATCTGTGTATTGGACTTCTGAACACCAGTATCTCACCTATATCTGTTTGCTGTTTCCATGTAGTTAACACTTCCCCTCCCTGCATCACATGGTATACGCACACTAGCTGTTCTCCTCAGGAAAATCTCTCTCAATAATTCTGGAACCGCAAACTGTGAACGTGCCATCCACTCTCTACCTTCTCTGCACATTGCATTCTACTTTTCCCTTGGTTGTCACAATCTTCTCTGTCACTATAAGCAATGCATTGATTTCTCCCTTTAGGTTGATTCTTACACCACTCCTACAGTAAAAAGGGGAGGGTATGAGTGTGTGTGCATCCACTAGGAGCTGGAGACTCCAAGTTTTATATCAGTATGGGACAGAAGCAGGTATATTTCGGTTAGAGAGCAGGGCAGCAGGAACTTCTATAGTAGTTAAAAAAGAAGTAAATTATGCACTCCTCCCAATGCTAGCTGCAAAAGGCAAGCCAATAAAAAGCTGAGCCCTCTCTCTGGACACAGCAGACATGCACCTGATACAGGAATTTCTGCCAGCAGCGCAATTGGTTTTCCTTGTAGTCAGGAAGTACAGGCAGCTGCATTATGATTACCTTGAGCACATGGTCTAAGGTAGCAGCTACTGCTCGTTCCTTCTTTCAGGTGCATCCAAGTAGGAAAAGTCAGTATTTGAGCCTCTGTGTAGCCAAGTTGTAGATTTGCCATGATTTACTGTACATTTTCTGCTTTTAAGATATATGCTGAAAACCCAGGGCAGTGTACATACGTTGAAAAATACTCGCGTAATGATTTAGTACTCCCTAGTAAATCTCTTGGAGGCCTATACAGCACTGTAACTATTTTTGACTTTCATTTTTCCAGACTCATAGTGAGGCTTTTTATTATTTTTTGGTGGTGGTGGTGGTGGCAGTTTTTTATGTTTAAAAAAAGGTTGTCAAGGCCAGTGATTGCTACAGCCAGCCTGCTTACCCCTGGTAGATATGAATGCAGAGCCATTGAACTTTATAGATGCAGCTGCATCAAAGGATCTCTCACTGTGCCAAGTTGTATAAGACAATTTTAAATTTAGCATGTTAAAAAATACATAGTTATGTCATTCTTCCTTCTCTCCATTTTTAGTTTTATCTGGTTTATCAAGGATTAGCAAAATATGGATCTGGAAAGTACTGATTATAGTCTACTGTTAAGTTTAAAAAGATTCCTTCTCAGGAGAATACCTCAGAATTTCTCTACAGCCTACAAAATGTACAAAATAAATCATAAATTTTCTTTGGCAATCTTTTATTTTAACTGAAGGAAAGTAAAATAATTTAACAAAAAAAATCGGTGGTCTGATGGGATTTAATGGAGAAAGCAGACTATAAAACTTGCTTTGGATCAGCTAAAATAGACTTCCTGACTGTTCCTAAACAGTTGTCTATTTGCGTTCCTTTTTAAGAAATTTTTGCCTTGTTCCAGACTGGGTATTGCATATTCATAGGTCTATTTTAAAAAGTGGAGCTGATCTAGAAATTCTTGCCTTGGAAAAAAAAGTCATAATCCATTTCTTTCCCCCTCAGTTACTTGCTAGCTTTTTCTCTTCTTTGACTCTTACATGGACAAGCTGCCAATAGTATTCATATTGCACAGTCTGATTCTGTTTCTTGATGGTTAAATTACGTACAATTAATGTTTTGGCAAATACTAGGTTTTGAAAACCCTGCTTATATCTAATATGTGAGTTGTTTTGTACAGTTAAAGAGAACTGGGATGCATGGAGTCAAATCCTTTTTCTTTTCTAAGAATATTTCACGTGTAAAAGCTGCACCCTGCTATCTGGACTTGTGGCCTAGAAACTAAGCAACATTTTTTATTTTGGCTTAAGCTAGGTTTTTAGTACTTCTGCGCATTAGCAGTTATACTAGATGTTGACTTGCATTCCTTACCTGCCTTACAGTTTTCTTCTCGAATGCATGCTTCAGGCCTTAGTAGGCATTAGTTACATTTCAGGGTAATAATGCTTTTTTACTCCAAGTATTGCTTTCATCATTATCGTCTGCGATGAGGTTATTTAAAAAAAAAAAAGAAGAAGAAAAAAAAGAAAACATTCATGATAAACTCTTTCAGGTAAACAAATGAGTGTTAAAAATAAAAATATTGCATGCCCATCTCTTTGGGATGACCTTAAACTGCTACAATAGAAAGAACATTTTACAACAGTGTCTAATGATGTTAGTTTCCTTGTCAAAACAGCTCTTCGAGTATAGTGTATAACTACAAGTCTAAGTAAAAACTTAGTTTAAAGGCATGAGGTCACTGGAAAGAAATGCTTGCATTTATTTGTATTGAAACAAAGCTAAATACATAAACAGCTAAGTTTTGCATCCTCCCTTGTTATTACATCCCCACAGAAAGTAGATCTCACAGAATAAGAACAGGAGAAAAAAACCTTCCATTTTTATATTTCTTAGATGGAAGAGAATCAGCAGGTAGAAACTGGATTTCTGGTAGAAGATGTAGTGTGTTGACCTCTTGCTGGCAAAAAAAAACAGGAGCACAGAGCAGGGTGGCCATAGTAAATGTTTTCTGCTTTTCAAACTGCCTTAAAGTTAGAGTTATCCAGGGGGAACAGGGCATGATGCTGGACTAGAATTGTTATCTTCACTCACCATCAGAAAAGTTAAGCGAGATGCCCTTTTACCTGGAGGAGATCTGACCAACTGGGTGGTTAACTTTCTAGGAAACCCAGAAAAGTCTTACGCACAAGCTGCTCCAAGCAACCCAACTAAAATGCTCCCTCACTTCTTGGAGGGGAGGAAAGTATTTCTACACTGAAAAAAATTTAAACTTGAAAGTTTTGGATTCTGGTTTTGTAGAAACATGGAAGTAGCTCCAATTTTATGGGGATATATAATGTTCTGATTTTGCTGCAATTATATTCTCTTTCTGTAAAGGATTTTGTACAATATGACAGTGTGAGACTCCACAGTTCAATCTTACAAGTGCAGAATTGTGTCAGCATGATTTGGCAAATCATTGGATACATCCAAGTATATAATCTAGCTACTGGTCTATGCTTCCTTTAGTCTGGTAACTCTACACTGATAAAAGCGAGAGAGCTCCACTGGTAGTATAGGTAAGTACCACACTGAAATCCGTAGAGATGTACTATTGTACCATTAAATGAGCTTCGTATCCCTTAGGAACAATACCTGAAATAATAACTTGAAATCTTGTCATTCATCCTGAAGGTACCAGAGCAAATTTTATAGGCAGTCTAAAGAATTGCTCTGTTAGATTTTATGGGGATGCAGGATTTTTCTGCTTAAAGTAGCCTGCAGGGCACCAAGGTCATATACACAAAAAATTGTATTTAGTGCCAGGTCTTTCAGACATCAGGGACTCAGAATTAAGAAATGCCAAAATTAAGGTTTGCGTATGTGTGTGGAGGATCAAGACTTTACAACCACATTTGTAGACAATATCCTTTATATACAGTTACATAAGAATGTAGAACCAGTGGGAGTCTTAAGGGCATGCATATCATGAAAGATGCATCACTTTCCTTTGCATATTCCCATGGTTCTCCTGCTTCCAAGTCTGTGAACATAGCAGTATTCATTACACCAGTTTGTATGTTGCCTATACCAAATGTAAATGAGTCAAAAGCGTTTTATTTTTGGCAACGGGGAGTTTGTAACTCTATTCTCTGCAGTGATCTATATGGAACAGGGAATTGAGCCTAGGCTTATACTCCAGGCAGCATCTTAAGCAGCATGCTACATACATTTTGTTACCAGTCTCTTCAAGGGGGCTACAGCCAGCTTTGATATGTCTGGGTGCGAGGAATATCCCCAGTAAGACAGGCAGAGGAATACCTCCCTCACAAAGCCCATAAGAGATGCAGCCTGAAGGAGTCTCAAGGTAGCAGGAGCTGTGGGGCACTAGCAGTACCTGATGATCTCCTTCATGGTTAGATGGCATCTTGGAAGGGCACTGGTTTTCCTGAAGGTCTGTGATGCCTGTGTGCTAGAACCAGATCCCATGAGACAGAAGTAGGTGCCTAGCATCTTCTGAGCCTTGACTTCTACTTAAGGAAAAACATTTGTGACAGGGAAAGCTGTATGTGCAGTCTGATAAAGATTAAGTGGTAACATATATTGAAAGCTCCTGATAGACACAACGTGGTCTTTCAACTTGTGCTTCAATTCTATTGGAAAATGTTAACATATCTTGTCAAGAAATGCATCAGTTTGGTTCCCTCCCTCTTTTGAAGTTTTGAATTATGCATGTCACTGCAGTCTGGATTTCCATTGATGTCACCTGGTAAGGAAATAATCGCCAGAAGGTAAACGACAAGAGTGTATGAATATTGCAAGGCTGAGCTTATGTAAATGTGAACTCTTCAGGGAGCAACTAACATAGCAAAATTCAAGCCTAGTTCTTAATCTGAGCTGAGATCTCTTTCTGTTGAAGCAAATGGGGGCTGTTACCATGTACTCTATTGCTAAATATTGGGAAGAATCACAAGTGTGTGTGAAAATAGGGGTTTCAAGGATCTGTAGGTAGGATATCACTATAAGTCAGGATACTACAGTTCAATTAGTATTCATGACATCACATCTGTATGTTGAGCTTTGAACTGCTCTGACTAGGTAGTTTATTTTTCACCAGAAGACAGTACAGAGAAATCCATACGTCGCGGCGTGGGTTCCTGAGACAAGCACAGTGAGGGGCTTCCTCAGGTGAAAGACGCAGCCAGAAGCAGGCATTGCATTACTGACCTGTACAACGACTAACCAGTATAAGGGCATAACACCTCTTAAACTGAGTTGCTTACTGTTAGCGGACAGTACAATAGTGAGACTTTTTTCTATTGCTATGCCATCTAGGTTTTCTGATACTTTGCCAATGACTGATGTTGTACAGCTATCCTTTCAGCCCCTTATTTATTACTAGTGCTCTGCTAGCATACATTTTTCACTTTAAAATGGTGTTGGTCTGCTGATAGCCGACTTTCCTAAGTCTGTCAGTACTGTAGTAGGACTTTAAACTCTGTAGTCTCACACAGTTCAGTTCTTCCCTGTTTTTATCTTATGCTTTTAATCTCCCAACCCTCCTCATTACTTCTTTCCTGGATTGTTTCTTGTATAAGGAGTCCTCAACCTGACTTTTTGGGAACTGAATCACTTGCTGGAGATTATACTCTAAATTCAGTTTTTAGACATGGGAACATCAGGAAGTGCAAGGATGTTGCAAGGTCTGTTCAGTAGAGGAAAGCTGAAGTCAACTTTTACAGTCAGCAAACTTGGTAGTGAAATCCCCCAAAAGAATGTAACAGTAAGGTTGATGGGAAACAGAGCAGAGAAAGAAGCTGACAGGAGAGGGTGGAAGTCCCCTGCATCAAAAAAGATTTAGTGCAAAAAATATAAAAACAAGGACATGAATGGTAAGTAATAAGGGGAATTTGTTGTCAGTTTGCCATGCAATTCTGGGTTTGTTTTCTTCACATGATGAATCTGCTCCACTCAACTTTACCAAGTTAAAAATTGTGGGGATTTTTTTTTTATTTAATTTCCCAGAAAAAAATGAAATTGTATTGGAGATTTCACAACAGTTCTGAAGTTGTTAATATGATTTTCAAAATAGAAAAGTGGATAGATTTTTTTTCAGAAAGGAGCATAGGAAAAAAGACACTTTTAAATGGTATCTGCTACAAGCACTTGTTAAAACTGAAGAGCTAGACAGACTCTGGAACTGAGGAAGGAAAAGGACAAGTCTGAAAAGTGGAAGATTCCTGTTCTCCACCTCTCCAGTGCATGGGCCATATTTCATGGCCCTGTGGAGTCGCTGTTTTTGGAAGGAAGTATAAGGTGTAGAGGAATAGAGCAGGCAAACTGGCCTCCTGGAAAATAGGTCATTGAAGGTTGAACAGTTGACATCATCGTTGTGCTTTGAAAAAGCCAACAAGGTTGGAAGCTATTGTGTCAAAACTTCCGGGATTATGGTAAAAATATGTTGCCCCTCATCCGACATCTCACTAAAGGCTGAAAGTGTCTTTAATCCCTGAAGAATGACTTGCTATATCAGCTCATTATCTCTCCTCTCCTTCTAGCCCTGGGAAAAGTATCACAAAATGCTGTGTGTATTGACCTGCTGAAGTAGCAACTGAAAGGGGTCAGAGAGGGAGGGATCACATTTTGTTTAATGTGCTCCTAAGGCAATTTTCTATTCATGAAAAAGATGATTTTTGAAAATGCCCTCTCT